>QANX01008041.1:18389-144664 GCA_003254975.1 Ochetophila trinervis
CAATTTTAAATAATACCTCATGTAACCTAAAAACAATTATTTTTTTTTCTAAAAACTTAATTTTATAAAATATTTTTTTTTTCAGAAGCATAATTTTATAAAGATAACTTACTCTATTATAATTTTTTATAGCAATTTAATCAAACTATAAATAATACTTTTGATTCAAAATTATAAAATATAAATATACAAAATTATTAAAAAATTTAAAATATACATAAAAATTATATATAATTTATGTGAGCAAAAATTTATGCTTACAACGGACGCATAAAATTCTAGTAGACTATATATATGAAAACTGGACTTTTTGAAATTTTTTGCTTTGGACAGTCAAAGGAAGGGTGAAGTGAAAAATTGTACTCTTTTTCTTTTTGTTCAATCGTATGGATCATCTGAGCTGGTAGCACATGCAATCAAATAACTCGCAGCAATTTGCAATGTCCCGAGTCACGTGCAACGATTGCAAGTAGCTAGCTAATGGTTTCAAAAGCAATTTGTCGAAGTCTCTGTCTTGCTTTCGCTTTACATATAAATAGTCAAATACCAACAAGAGTACCACTTATCCGCGTTTACAAACAGCTTTCTTCTCCACTTTTTTCTTCTCGACACAATTATCCATCTCTTTTTTGTTCCTGTAAACTCAGTACAACCTCACGTTTCCATCTCCATCTCCTACAATGTCGACAGTCTCAGCTACTTGTGCTACCTTCACTTCTCCTCTCAGGCTCTCCTCCTTTCTTACCAAACAGGTATTTTCTCGCTTTCCAAATGAATTTGGTTATAACAATTCCTATAAAGAATTTGGTTATAACAATTACTATGAATTCGGTTATGTATTTATCCTGTTGCTATGGTATATGGATACTGATGTGACGTTAAGCGGGTATATGATTTTTTTTTTAATAATTTTTTTGGGTTTATTTTATGAAAGTTTCAAGTAAAATTTTAATCCTTTCTCTGCCAACTACTTAAAATAATAAGAAGGAGAATTTGCTAGAGCTTCTGTATTAGGGGGATGTGGGCACAAGAGAGATATTCTATTACTATTTAACTCTGCACGAGGTAGTGGCATCAAGTTAAATTTTTTACTACTTTTTGACGTTTGTTCTTCCAAGTTTCGAAACTTAGAACTCCAAAAAACCTAGTATAAAATTGAAGCTTATATATCTCTTTAGATGGTAGAGAATTCAATACTCAAAAGGAATCAACTGAGTGGTAGTTTTACTTCTCTATGTATACTATTGTTAAGGCAATTAGCAATATCAATTAAAGAGCTTGTGTCATTTAGTTCATATTGACTTGCTAATTCCATTCAGGGGGCTGGAAACAGATCTAGTTTGAAGATGGTTACTGCTGGTTGGGGAAAAAAAGGCTTCCCTTCTCTCACAACGTCCCGGTTTCGGGTATCGTTTTCGGTATATTCACTTTCTCACTTCGGCTATTGCCATATTTTGAAATAGAAGATAATGCCAATGCATAATTGCTGACCAGGGTTGTTGTAAATCCATGAGTTTAGCTGCAGGCCAGTCCTGAGACAGTGCAGAAAGTTTGTGATATAGTGAGGAAACAACTGGCATTGCCTGATGAGACTAGTCTCACTCCAGAGTCCAAGTTTTCTGCTCTTGGTGCTGATTCTCTTGATACAGTATGCCTCAATAACTGCTTTTTGCTTATAATTTTAAGGTTTCCCTTTTTGGTAAATCTTTAATATTTATCAATATTGTGAATGCAGGTGGAAATAGTAATGAGTTTGGAGGAAGAGTTTGGGATAAGTGTAGAAGAGGATAGCTCTCAGAACATAACAACAGTTCAAGAAGCAGCTGATTTAATAGAGAAGATTGTGCAAAGCAAGCCTGCAGCGTAGGCATAGGCTATTGGCGAGTCGGGAAGGTAGAAGTTTTTAGCTTAGGCATAATTAAGTATGTTGAGTTTGGTCCAATTTAAATCCCCTTGTAACATTTGATTTGAATTAACTTTCAATTTTTAAAGTTTGTTTGTGTTTGAAAATTGACATGGTAAATGGGGCATCTTAAATAGACAGAAAAATAAACTATTCATGACACCTGTCAAATGAACATAAATGAACAGTAAAAAAAACAGTAATGTACAGTCAAAAAGACATCAGCTATCTTCTGTCGTATTAATAAAAAATACTTTTCGATAGTTTTTGTCATTATCTTGAACAGTGTTCTGCCGACATAACTATTGGATTGATCTTGTCATTTCATTCTTGCTGACAAATAGTAATTTGATCTAAGCCGTAAAAATTGAAAACAACTATGATTAAGGCTCTATCATATTTTCAATATTGTGAGTCATATTTGAATCTTTTGAAAATGAATCGTCTTCTGTACTTTGACAATCATTCATTCCCAAATGATCTTTTTCTAACATATTTTGTGCATCATTAAGATGATCCATAGGTAAATCCAGAGTAAGATTCCAAGTTGGATATCTTTCTAACAAGATTTTAAGCATTCTCATCAGGATTATAGTCCTTTTCTCCTTTCATGTATGTTATAAAAATTCTACGACTATTCGTGACTCAGGTGTAGATATCATAATTTGAAATAACTTTGAATCGACATGCTTTAATATTTAACTCGTAAAGGCTTTTAATATAGTAATCAAAAAATCATATGATTCATCAGTATTTTTAACTTTTTCTGAGCATTTTTTTCTTAAATCTATATATCCTCCAATAAAATCTACTTGTTGAGCTATTTTGAGGAACCAAATTTGATAAGGTTGATAGAACTTTTATCTTTCTCTGTAGCCAATGTTTCTGTGAATTTCAAAAGTATAATATTTAATAAATTTTTGATTTTTAATATCAATTTGCTTTCCTACGAATTGATGACCATTTGGCGCACAGATGCTTGGGAAATGCAATCCATAACATTTTGGCTTCTTGATAAAAAGCAGGCCTGCCTGAGTCATCAGCAATGGAATTTTAGTCCCTAAAATGAGTAATTAGTGACTTGTGACACAATATATTGCATGCGAATTTCAACCCCGTTGAATTTCTTTGTTAAATTGGCCTCTCGGTTTGATCAAGTTGTGGCTTCGTGGTTAGTTGAAACATTGAAGCTTTGGTTTTATCTTTTTTTTTGGTAAATATTGGTTTTATCTTTATTATTTATTCGTTTTATGGTTGAAGTTTTTGTATTGGCTACTACTTAGCATCAACCTAACTCTGCTCAACTTTGACTCCTCAACGAAGATGTTGATAGAAATGTAGTACAATTGAATATCTTGTTAAAGTAGATAAAATAGACAGTTCAAGTCTTTTAGTACTGTGTCTTTTTTCCAAGTGACAAATAATGGGCTAAACTATTTACTTGTTAAAGAATAATTTATTTTAAACTTTAAATCTTCAAAACTCAAAATAATTTCATAAAAATAGTTTATAACAAATATTTTGTATAAATTTTTACAATATATGGCATAATTTATTTATTTTCTTCTCTTTTTTTTTTTGATGAATATAATATTTGAAATGTATTTTCGCCAACAAAAATATCTTCATACATTTTTTGTTTTTGATAAATCAAGCACATCATGAAGTCTTACAAAAAACATGAAAGTGCTTGATACTTGCAAAGTGAGATATTCCTCGAGGATATATCTTGAATTGTTTATTTTATTTTATTATTATTAAATATTATTTAATATCTTCATGAATTGTTATGGTATAATGAAAACATAGTATAATATATCATATTAGGGACTTTTTAAGCCCTTGCAGGTTTGCTTTCATCCAAGCAAATTTTGATACTAAACTTGAGTTACAATGTGAATTTATACTCGTAAAACCGTGATTTTTAAAATCTAATATATTAGCACACCCCTAATATATCTGAATTTAAACTAGACAGATTATGATTTTAAGTTTTATTTGAGATACTAAATTTAAATTATATTGAACTGTTTAATAAATTATTTAATAGATGATTGGAAATAATAGTAATTAAAAATATATATTAAATTGATTATAAAAAATAAAAAAGTTATTTTGAAATTGTAACTATAATTCAAATTTTGGAAAAAATAAATAATAAAAGGGATTGAATTAATTCGATCCAGGTCACGTACTCCCCCCCCCCCCCCACCAGGCGTAATTTTTCAAGAGTGGCAATTTAGCCCTGCAGTCTGCAGGGCATTACGCTCACCAAAGACTCTACCTTTTCAGGATCGCTGACGTGTACGGTCCAGATTCGAACTATTGCGTGTACTAGATTCTCCTTGACTTATAAACTCTCTCTCCTCCTCCTCTTCTTCTCAACTTTCTCTCTCATCTCGTTTACTCTCCTTTTGCTCTTCCTAATAATATTTTCTATTTCTCTCTCTCTCTCTCTCTCTATCTGCATCCTACATATCGAGATCGGGATCTAATCTCTGCAAACCAGATCTCGAATCAAGTTTTCTCGGGAAATTTCAAATGTATTTTTTATCGGTCATTAATTTGTATCGTGAATAATCAGATCTTTGGCGAACGAAAGAAAGAAAAAAAAGTGAAATTGAGAACCCTAATTTAATCTGTTGGGACAAATTGGATTCCGGATGTAAAATATTATTATTATTTTTTTGTGTGTGGAAATTTAATATTTATTTTGGTTTCGGGAGTGAATAACGAACATATTTGTTTATTTATTTATGGTCGTTTTTGGATCTAATTGTATTGTCGAGTGGAATAATTTTAAAGAGATTGAAGAAACCCCAAGTATGATGGGGAAAGATGAAAGTGTCAAAGTTGTTGTTGCCGAAGAAGATGTAGAAGAAGGTGAGATTTCTGATTCAGCATCGGTGGAGGAGATCAGTGAGGAGGATTTCAATAAACAAGATGTTGCTAAGGAGGATACGGATAATAAGGAATCCAAACCCTCCAAAGGAGGAAGTGATGGTAGGGTTTGGACGATGCGCGATCTGTACAACTATTCGGGTTATCGCGGGTACAATTCGGGTCTGTATAATCTTGCTTGGGCACAGGCCGTTCAGAATAAACCCTTGAATGATATTTTCGTGATGGATGTAGACCCGGAAGAAAACTCGAAGCGAACTTCGTCGTCTCCGTCTGTGAATAGCGGAAGAGAGGAGAGTAATAATGCGAAGGAAGTTGAAAAAGTTGTGATTGATGATAGTAGCGATGAAATGGATATTGCTGAGAAGGAAGAAGGCGAATTGGAGGAGGGTGAGATTGACTTGGATTCAGAGCCAGTGCAGAAGGTGGCCGAAGAAGCCAAAGAGTTTGCTTTGAATTGTGATGCTATGAATGTTGGTGAGTTGCATATTGATTCGAGGAATAGGGAGTTGGAGAAGCGAGTGAACTGTATTCGGGAAGCTCTCATGAGTGTTACTGTTAGTGTGATTGATGCAGAGAAGTAAGTGAACTGAATTATTGTTGAATGCTAAATCAATTAGTGAGATGTGGGAGTAAAATGAGTTTAATCAATGGAATTTTAATGTTAAGGATTGATTTCGTTGATTTATTTGTTGTAGATCGTTTGAGGTAGTTTGTTCCCAGCTACAGAACACTTTGGAGGATTTGCTGGGAGTTCTTTTGGAAATTGGTAATCCTGAAAAGCAAGCTCTAGTTCAGCTTTCTTTTGTTGCAATTCAAGCTGTCAACTCTGTAAGTTACTCTATGAATTTACCCGCTATTAATATTTTTTCCAGTGTCTGTCTCATTATCGTACATTATGGGGGGAACTCAAAATGCTTGCTCTACAAATTTATTGCAGGCTCTCTGCTATATGAACCAGAATGAAAAGGAACAGAAAAAAGACGTTTTATCAAGGTTCTTTATTTGTTTTTCATTGTGATTATTCTTTTGTAATAACGAAATTTTCAATCATTAATAGTTTTCTTCGTAGCAGGTTACTAGCTACTGTGAAAAATAGCCTTCCTCACCTTCTCTCTCCTGGGCAGATGAAAGAGGTGTGGTATTATAAAACTAAGTTGTAACATTATCCTCTTTGCAGTTAGTTAGGAAATTTTTTCGTTCTACTAAAGTAGGGAAAGTATGACATGGTGTCTTTTTCACAGATAGAGGTCATGATGTCATCTCTAGAATCCCTCAATGTTTTGCCGAGTACTAGAGCAAGTGTTAAAGAGAAAGAGTCCCAAGATTTTAACAGGGTCCATGGGAGGGATTCTGCAAACATTGGTGAAAATGAAAGTCATAGGACTTATACTAAGTTGGCTTTGGGCTCTTTACCTGTGACATCAATCGCTCATAGTCATGCAGTTACATTACCAAATGCTTTGAGAACAGGAATGCCTGGAGTTAAGAGCAGGGCGGTTCTTCTTCCCCTGTTAGACCTTCACAAGGATCATGATGCAGATAGTCTTCCATCACCAACACGAGAAGCACCGTCATGCTTTCCTGTACACAAGACATTGGCTGTTGGAGATGAAAGTCTTAAATCAGGGTTTAATGCTCCTAAGGTGGCGCTGGAGACTGAGGAATCTAGGATGCTTCATTATGAAACTGATGCCCTCAAAGCTGTTTCTACATATCAACAAAAATTTGGCCGGAGTACCATTTCATTTAATGACCAACTTCCAAGCCCAACCCCTTCAGAAGAATATGAGATTGGTGATTCTGATACTAATGGGGAGGTCTCTAGTTCTTTTACAGCAAGCAATCTAAGAACTGCAAGTACACCCATTTTGGGGCAACCAGTTTTTTCTTTGCCCACCCCTGTTATCAGTTCCAGTATACAAGGACCAATTACTACTAAGAATGCTGCACCTGTTAGTTCCCTTTCTAATCCAACTGTGAAAGCATCAGCAAAGAGTAGAGACCCTAGGCTTCGATATGCAAATTCAGATGTAGGTTCTTCAGATCTTAATCAAAGAACCTTGCCTATGGTGCATAATTCACCTAAAATTGAACCCATTGAACCAGTAAACTCCCGAAAACAAAGGACTTTTGAGGAGCCTAACATGGATGGCCCTTCGTCTAAAAAACAAAGAAAGGGATTGGAGAAGTCTGGAATTGTTAGTGATGTAAAAACTGTGGCCGGAGGTGGTGGATGGTTGGAGGACAGTGTTAACCTTGGACCTCAGTTAAGTAATAAGAACACATTTACGGAGAATGCCGAAGTTGATCGCAGAACACCAATTAGTGTAGTAAGTTGTCCTACAAATTCCCCAAATGCTGGTAATGAGAAAGTGCCAGTGGCAAGTACAAGTACCATAGCTTCCTTGCCTGCATTATTGAAAGACATAGCTGTGAATCCAACAATGCTTTTAAATATTCTTAAGCTGGGACAACATCAAAGATTAGCAGCAGAAACCCAGCAGAAGTCTGCTGATCCTGCAACAGTTGCAATACATCCTCCAAGCTCAAATTCAGTTCCAGGAGCAGCTCCTATGGTGAATAATGCTTCTTCTATGGCCTCAAGGATTTTGCAGACATCAGCAGGAACTCCTGCAGTTCCTTCGCAGATGCCTCCCATTGTGAGTGCTTCATCATGTTCCTTTATCTGAATGCAGAGTTAACCTGAATTAAACATGGGTTTCTTTTGCAATGTTTTTATACTTGTTCAGTTCAGTGGCTAATTTTATTTTTACTAATATGTAACTTAATTTTTCTTCCTTTTTTGTCCTTATTGATCAGGATGAGTATTAATTTTCTGCAAAGTAATATTTATAATTCAGAAGAAATTTCTATTTCTTTTTTATTTAAATGCAAAATCTAGAAGAGTTGGACATAATATTGGGCCAACATCAATTTGTGTTATTCGTTTAAAATTTGATGTATTAGATAGGTTTGCTATTTTAGGGTTCTCTAAGCCCCTTAAAGGTTTTTTCTAAATCTAATGTTTATAATTTACAGAGCCCACAAGATGAGTTGAACAAAATCCGCATGAAACCCCGTGACCCTCGCCGTGTTCTCCACGGTAGTACACTTCAAAAGAGTGGGAGCATGGGGCATGATCAATTCAAGAATATTGTGCCCCCTTCATCAATTACCAGGGCAAATAAGGATAATCCGAATGGCCAAAAGCTGGAAGGTCAGGCAGATAAGATTTCAGTGCTTTCTCAATCAGTTGCACCACCTGATATTGCCCGGCAGTTCACCAAGAATCTGAAAAATATTGCTGATCTTTTGTCTGTATCACAAGCTTCAACAAAACCAGCTATAGTGTCTCAGAATCTTTCCCCCCAACTAGTACCAGCCAAAGCACAGAGAGGAGATGTGAGAGCCAATGTTTCGAATGCTGAGGAGCAGCAGAGTGGCAGCATTTCATCCCCTGATGCAGCTGTAGCTGGTCCATCTCGTTCACCTGGCACATGGGGAGATGTTGACCATCTTTTTGAAGGATATGATGACCACCAAAAAGCTGCAATCCACAGAGAGAGAGCAAGAAGGATAGAAGAGCAGAAGAAAATGTTTGCTGCTAGGAAGCTTTGCCTTGTCTTGGATCTAGATCACACACTTCTTAATTCAGCTAAGGTAATATCTTTATATATGGAATGGGTTGGTTTGTGACCAATCGTAGGACAAGGTTGCTGATTTTGTGATGCTTTTATGACTCAATTTATTATTTATATTATTCAGTTTGTGGAAGTGGATCCTGTGCATGATGAAATTTTGAGAAAGAAAGAGGAACAGGATCGTGAAAAGCCACAGAGACATCTCTTCCGACTCGCTCACATGGGAATGTGGACCAAGCTGCGACCTGGGATCTGGAATTTCTTGGACAAGGTAGTTTTAATTGTGTATATTTTTAAAGCTTCAATCTTCCATTTGCTTGAGTTAATGTTTAACATTAAATACATGTCCTTTGCAACAGGCCAGTAAGCTTTATGAGTTGCATCTTTACACTATGGGGAACAAATTATATGCTACAGAGATGGCGAAACTGCTAGATCCATCAGGAGCTCTCTTTTCAGGACGAGTTATTTCTAGGGGCGACGATGGGGATCTTATGGACGGTGATGAGAGGACCCCCAAGAGTAAGGATCTGGAAGGAGTTTTGGGTATGGAATCAGCTGTTGTAATTATAGATGATTCTGTGAAGGTCTGGCCACATAATAAACTGAACTTGATAGTTGTAGAAAGGTAATTGCACCTTGATTCAAATGAAATGCTGTATTCCTCACTGTTCTGGCATAATGATTGGTTTCTTTGCCTTTTGCATTGCAGGTATATATACTTCCCTTGTAGTAGACGCCAATTTTCACTTCCAGGTCTCTCTCTTCTTGAGATTGACCATGATGAGAGGTCAGAAGACGGGACGATGGCATCTTCTTTGGCGGTGAGACTATTGTTGAACTTTGCCTCAAATTTTTGTAATGGCCAATCATTTTACACCTGATTATCTCATCTTTGACTCAATTAGGTAATTGAGAGATTACATCAGAATTTTTTCTCCCACCAGTTGTTAGATGAAGTAGATGTTAGAAATATTCTAGCCTTGGAGCAGCAAAAGATATTGGCAGGTTGTCGGATAGTTTTTAGCAGGGTGTTTCCAGTTGATGAGGCCAATCCTCATCTAAATCATTATTGGCAGACAGCCGAACAGTTTGGTGCTGTGTGCACCAACCAAATAGATGATCAGGTTACCCATGTAGTTGCCCTTTCACTCGGGACTGATAAGGTATTGTGGCTAGTTTTCTTGACTTCTATAACTTCTGTTAATTGGAAGCTGCATTTTGTGGGCTTAGAACTCCTTATACCAGTGAGCTCCAATCATTTTCCACAGTGAATGATTTTTCTAGCACTTAATAGAGCTTCCCTTGTCCTGTGTTATTGCTTTGAATATAATGAATGATTGAATGGAATAGTTCTAAGATTTTGCAGTCACGAACGATTCCATCCGCTCACTTTGCAGAGTAAAAGAGAATACAAAACACAATATATCACTCATTTTCTGTAAATTTTTCTGTGTTTTCTGATTGGGCCTGTTATGGACAGGTGAATTGGGCTCTATCAACTGGAAGATTTGTTGTTCATCCTGGCTGGTAAGAGATTTTTTGGGGATTCTAATTTTACTTATTTGCATTATTTTAGCCTTGTGGATTTGACATGGCTTTTCTTCTCCTTTCTATTAAAACTAGGTTGGAAGCATCAGCTTTGCTTTATCGGAGAGCAAATGAGCAAGATTTTGCCATTAAACCATAAACAATCTCCTAAACACCCACTCAGTGAATTAAAAACTGACGAACATAATCCAAGAATCATATTGGAGTTGGAATGGCCTTCGGGTCAAGATGGGTGGGATCTAACTGGGCTAGACCTGAGAGAATGCTGGGCCTTGGCCTTGATCCATATTTCCGCCCCAATGCGGTTGGCGGTTGCAATTACCCTTTTACCCTGCCCAGTTTTGCCGAAATGAGTTTATTGGAAGCTTACCCAAATACAGCCAACGAGCTTCAAAATTTTGTTGCCATTGGTGGGGAATTATATCCCTCTAGGAGACGAGTGAATCCTACGTAGCTGAGCATGGTGAATTGAGTTCGGCTTTAACCTATTTTTACCACCTCTGCGTTTTTTCCTCTAAAAAGAAAAAAATAAAATAAAAATGAAGAAAGATAAAATATTTTTTACTTTTAGAGAAAATGATGAAGCTGGTTGCAACTAAATGTATATAGCCTTTTGGTAAACGTGGATAAGTTTGGGGGGTCAAATGTAAGAAAAGGAGATTAAAGACGACCCTTTCTATTTTTGTTGTTGAAATAAGAGATTAAGACGACCTAATCTGGTAAATTATGATAATGACAAGCAAAAACATGGACATGAAAGGTACTGCATTCGACTAAGGGAGATTGAAACTGATAACCAATGTTGGATGGTTTTAGGCATTAAAGTGCATTTGGTATCACTCGAATCTAATCCCCTATTTACACTTGTATCCATCCAATTAAATTGGCTTCACTTTAAGAACGTCTGCTAGGGAATAAAAGAAAATAAATAAAGCACAGCAATATAGCTAACAAGGTCAATAATTCCATTCTATTTTTACTGTGTTTCTTGAGTATTTATAATCATTGTATATTTTTAATGTGATACGTGGTCGAATTTATGGTAATAAAGAAATGTATAGTCATTTCAAGACATCCCTCAACCGTGGCAAGGAGAAATACTTGATGTGACGAAGAGAAATATTTGCATACCAAGGTTTTTTTTTTTTTAAAAATGTGCACTAAAAAATATTTTTTTAATATCTATTTATAAATGAATGAATTTCACTGTTTTCAAAATTTAGTTCAAATTAAATTTTCCTATTTAAATTTTTGATAATACATTTATAATTTTTGTTATATATATAATTATTATTATATTTTTGTTTAAGTATTATTTATAAAAAAAATATTTTAAATTATAATTGCATATTTTAACAAAAAGTGCAGTAGAAATTTAAAAAATTAATTTAATTGAAACTAAATTTTAAAAGCGGTCATTGAAATTAATTTTTATAAATAGCATGGTGTACTACATCACTATTTTATATGAGATAAAAAAAAATTTATATACAGTTGTTGTTTATATGATATAGTATAACATATTATTTATAAATGACAATGTAATTAATTTTTAATTCAGCTTACAAATTTTATTTTATATTTATATGATATGTTGCATAATTATAAATGATTAAATTAACAGAACACATTTAATAAATACAATTGATAAAAAAAAATAACTTAACACAATAGGGATATATATATATATATATAAAAGTTTTTTAACGGTACAAATAATTAATATTTATAAATAAAATAATATTATTTATAAATAAAATAAAAATAACATATTAATATTATTTAATTTTATTACTTTTTAAATTTTAATAATATTATTTTATTTATAGAGGTTGATTATTTACTATAATCATTTTACATGCTTTTGATTTAAAAAAAAAAAAGAGCTATACTGTGAAAATTCTCAAATATATATATATATATATTTGCATCTGGCATGCCGTGTATGTTTCAAGCCATAAAAAGGAACATGATAAGTACTTATATGAATCTAACAGGTTCCATATATCTGTTTTTCATAAATGTATGTCAAACTCAAGGACTGAAAGATTAAGCTAAGCCAGTGGCTTTGGCAATGTTGTTCATAGGCTAGCCATGTAGGTTGTGACTCTTCCGGTAGCATTTTTTGTTTTTGTTTTTTCAAGCTATTTTTGTGGTCACGGATTAGGATTTTCCTTTGGTCTAAGCTCTGCCACGTTTCCTTGGACAAAGCCCCACCGCCTTACGTATCTCTTAATGATTTTACCAAAAAATAAATGCATTTCCATGAAGTTATAATTTGTGGGTCCTTAATGGCCTTGTTATAAAAAACAAATGCATGGCTTTCAGGAGCAGAGTTTATACTCTCTCTTTTTAATCTTTGATTTGCCACACAGTGTGTCTGAAGGGTATATTATTTTTATTATTTCTTTGGTGTACATTGGATTATATTTATATATTGTGCTTTAATAACTAACTGTACTTACATAATATAGGACGACCCAAAAATATATATATATAAACACTATTTGATTTTTATTTTTATTTTGTGTTGTGATAAAAACCATTATACATTTTAAAATTAAAAGTCTTGAGTTGAATAATGCTTGTGCATTATATTTATATCCCCAATTTCTAATTTAATATTTAACCTCAAAAAGAGTGGTAGTTATTTTTTTATTTTATTTTTTTTGGTGAATAGAGTGGTAGTTATTCATTTATAAGAGAAGCTAACCAAAGATGTGAAATGCTGTTATTATTAATTAATTCTTTCATGAGATTTGAATTTAATCTAATATGTAGAATACCACATTGCAATTCATGAATTTTGAATTCAAATTTTTAAAACTTGATAATTAAGGCTTTACCATGAATGTCATTAATCAATCCTATTTATTTTTATTTTTGCCAACTATCAAATTTGGGTAAAGCTTTACTTTCATTGTTTCTTTTGGTAAATAATTCTTCATTATTTATGGGCACCTATATATGGTAAAAGACAACAAAATCGTACAAGATATATAATAGTTACCATTTTAAGTAGTTTTATAGACGTTTACCAAAGATTCTTGGCGTATGAAGAAGAGTGAATAAATTATGGTAATATTAGAGGAATCTACGATAGCTCATGGTTTAGCAATTTGAAAATCCTCAAAATCAGCGAGCCGGTGATAGATAAATGTTGTTATTTAGGACTCTCAGTAGTAGTAGTCCAATGAAAATCAAATTTTAAAATTAAGGAGATACTGAAGGATTTTGGTTATGGAGAAGATGGTTTCGAACGGAAAGACCAAAGAAGACCAGACTGCCGCAATTTCATGGTGCTCGAATAGCCACAGCGATGATCTCCCTAAATCCCAGTGGCTTCAAACCACTCTTTCAGGTTCTTATCCCCTATATATATCAAATCCAAATTAAGGGTATTGAAATTCATTGGGTAATTTGCATGTATATATGCTCTATTTGATCTTCTTTTAGATATATATTTGGCAAATTAATTTGTTAATACCTTTATATTGTCAAGCCTGTCCCTTAGATTTCTAAATATCTAGACATTATGTATCTGCATTTCAGATTTAAAACAGAAATTACAATTACAAAATTGTTATATTTTTTTTCTTGATTATTATTAATGTTTTGCGGTTTGCTTTACATTATTATATAGCAATTAATTTGAAAATAATTTTTTGGGCAGAGTTGGACGATAAGATTAAATTGATGGTTAGCATGATAGAAGAAGATGGAGATTCATTTGCGAAAAGAGCAGAGATGTTCTACGAGAGAAGACCAGAGGTCATAAAAGTATTGGAGGACTTGCACAAATCTTACCGTTCCCTTGCTGAGAAGTACGATCACCTTAAAGCTGGACTCTCTCAGGCTATTCATTCAGCCTCATTTTCTTCCTTAAAATCCTTAACACATGTCCACAGTAACCATGATCACCAACAGATGAACACGATGATGATGATGATGATCAACCCAGATGGAGATGATGATCAACATCATCTTGACTCGGAACATCATGATGATGATGATGAAGATGTCAATGTTATTAACAGAGGATCATCAGGTGGAGAGGAAGAGGAATATCAGAAAAAGAAGAAGACATGGAGTATCAGTGGGAAAGAGGTGATGGAATTGATACAAGAACATGTGAGGCAGCAGGGTGAGCTTGTAAGGAGAAACAAGGAAAAAAGAGAAACCATTAAAGATCTGCGCAATCAGATCAATAGGCTGATAGGTGAGAACCAGGCTTTGAAGGATTGTCTGCACTCTCTGCAGCCTTCAACCAGGTTCAAATCCCCTTCTTTCTTTGGGAAGCTCACAGGTTGCTCTGGTTCTACTTCTTAATTGTGACCCTTTTACTACTACTTCACAGTTGACACTATTATATAATGTTCTCATTTTTCTTTTTTTGTAATGTTAGTTTCCATAGTCCATACATTATGTGGGTTTTTTTATTTTTTATTATTTATTTATAGGTGTTTCTATTATTATATATACTCCAAACTGAATTAATGAAAATTAATTGGTTGATATGAACTTCAAAATTAATGACTTTTCAGCTTTTTTAAACTTTATAGTGGATGGTATGTCTTTGCAATCACAAGCAATATTAATTTTGTTTAATTAATTGTGAAGGCAGACTACAAATTTCATAATTGATTTATAGTTCTTTAGTTCTACTCATCTTCTCTGCAGATTGCTCAACCATGTTTAATTACTCAAATACTTAGAGTGCTATGGGGTTGGCAAAAATAAAATTTAAATGGAATTGTCCATCTAGAAAATGTAAATCAATTTTTTTGGTGAAAGAAAAAAGACCTACCTGTAGCGGGGTTATAGGCTCATGAGGTATTTAGCGAGTGGATTAATCCAGATGAGATTCCGTGTCACTAAAATCTCTTTCCTCCTCGTGCGGTAGTAGCGGAGAGAAACACTTGAATCCAAATAGAGCTACCAAAATTTGAACCTCAACTCCTGTACTCGCAGGTGTGAAAGTCCGGCTGGCTACTACCAGAGCTACACCCTCAAGTGTAGAAAATGTAGATCCATGCTGTATAGAAGAAAGACAAAATCTATCTATCCTCTAAAAAAAAAAACTCATCACAAAAACTAAAGAAAAAATATATATGAAATATGAATAATATTACAAGCTAACGAAGTTCAAATATGTCATGAAATCTAACATTTTGAAAAAATTAATTAAAGTAGTTCAAAACAGGTCAGATTGGTGTCAATAATTAAAGTTGAAGGGAGCTTACTACAATTATTTCCAAATAAGGCGGAGTTTTTGAGAATTAACTAAAAATCTAAGAAGCCGACAGCTCTCAAACCAAAGTCCTCAAGTGGTCTGTCCGACTCAAATCACTCACTCTCAAACGCTCTCAGCTCAGCTAAAATCGCCCACCATTTTGCATTTCTGTCTGTCACTTTGTTTCGCACCCAGCACTCTCTCTTGCATATAAGCGACGATCTAGGCCTCTGCGTTTCGAGGCCTCCCTTCCTTGCAGCGATTGATTTTTATGCATTTACTATACCATGGAACGGAGACGAACCGAAAGCCCGGTCTACGGGCGCCAATGGAGCAGCGAGACCGGTAGCACCGGCGGCGCGTCGTCTCCGGCAATGTCGCCGGCTCGTAACCACCATGCTCGTTCCTCCTCCGTTTCCGGGATTTCCAACATCAAGCGCACTCAGAACTTCGCTGCCAAGGCTGCGGCTCAGCGGCTCGCTCAGGTTATGGCTTCGCAGACCGCTGACGATGATGAGGATGAGGAGGATGACCTAGGGTTTCGATACAGTGCTCCGCCTCCGATGTCACTGGCGAGGAATGTTAATTCCAGTGCTAAACCTGCGGTTCCTCCTCCCAGGACTAATAGATCTCCTTCACCAGCGGTAATTATTCGTTTTTTTTTTTGGTTTATTTAGCTGAAGTTTGTGTTAGCTTTTGAGTGATGCTAGAGCTTTTTCTGCTGATCAGTGAGCTAATGGTCGAAATGCGGTGGGGATTTGGTCTGAATTTGATGCAGAACGATGTGAATTGTGAAATTTCTTGTGAAGCTTGATTGTTTGAGTTGCATGCATTTATCCAGTTTGTTGAGCTTTAGATGTGGTGTCTGAAGATATATATTGTGGATATTCTCATTAAGAGTTTCCTTCTTTTTCTTTTTTTCTGAGGAAATGAGAGATCTTTTCTGGATTCACGTTTTACCATATTGATTTGAATTATTTGTAGCGGACAAGGGATCAAGTTGATTTCAGTGGAGTTTCAGTTCAATTATGCACCTATTAAGAATATAATTAGGATTGCCTGTTGTAGAGCTTAAAAATGGTGGCTTAAAAGTGAAACGCTAATTGGATTTTTCTCGTATTTAATTAGTTGGCTCGGAACTTTGTATAGGAAACTACGTCGGTACGCTCAACATCAACAGGAAGGTCATCAATGTCTATGCGTGCTGCGCCATTGGTTCCGCCAAGTAAAACATCTCTGAGGACTGCAGTTTCTATGCCACCAATGGAACCTCCTGTTAATAGTAGGCCAAAGGAAATTAGGTAATCCCATTCAAATTATTAGAAAAAGAATTAAAGAAAACATCATTGTGCCTCATTTTAAAATGTTTAGTTTTATGGTGGATAAAATATATATTTTTATTTATTTTTTGGCTAGAAAGAAATATAAGAAAAATTTAGTCTTAAGCTGCTATTGCACTTCTAAAGTTGCCTAATTAATATTGGTAATTCATAGTTGTTTCACTATTATAGTTTCTCTAGCTTATCTTGCAAGTGATACACCTTTCATAAAAGTGGTAGATTGGGCTTCCAAGCCCATCAAAGGGAACAAAAGAAAAAATGAAAGATAAAAATACATCGCCATCATTTTTAAAGGTTGAAGAAGGGAGGATGTGGATCAGACATAATTGCTTGGATGTGTACCTACAGTGTAAGGAAGCCATTGCATGGCTACTTATCATTCTTTTTCGTTTATATGAATGATAAAAACCTAGTATCTTTGTACTCTGGTAATTGTTGGCTACATTAACTAATCCTTGTAAATATGAATCAATAATTGTCCCAACCCATGTAATGGCTACTCCTACTTCCCCAGAACTAATATATTTCTGGTCAGATTATATATCAAGAAATATAATATATATCATTTAGGGATGCAAATTAATTGATGAGCTTCAATGGCAGATTCTCCTCAAATACAGGACCCTTTAAGTCAAAGGATTCAGGAGATCAGCGTGATGCTTCTGCACTACGTGATGAAGTATGTGCATCAGTCACATCCATTAAGTTTTATATGCATTTTAACATTTCAATAATTTTCCTTATTATATTATTTGAAGACATAAGAAGTATGATTTCCGTTTCCTTAACAGTTTTATTTTAAAACATGTTCACATTGCAGCTTGATATACTACAAGAAGAGAATGAAAATATCCTTGACAAGGTGTGGATTTGTTTCGTGTTTTTTTCCTCATGAAGTAATTACTTTATCCCCTTATTTGTGGTTAAATATAATTTTTGGAACTTCTACAGCTCAGACATGACGAAGAAAGGTGTGAGGAAGCAGAGGCTAGAGTTAGGGAGCTCGAAAAACAGGTACTTTCTGTACTTCATGTTGTGTGCACGATGTCAAAGGTTAGATTTATTACTTAGGGTCTCGGGGATCCTACTTCGTTTTTGGCATATTTGCTTTTCTTTGCACCTGATAATCGATATAACCTTTTCTTTAGATATAACTTAATTTTGACCTAGAGCCACTATTATTAGTTGATACAAACAACAATATGGTAGAACCTAAAGTGGTTTTTTTGGATTTTGAACTCTTAAAGTTTTTGGTGTTTGGTGGTTACCCTTTCTAGACAAATTCACATTTGAAGATGTAACACATGCGTCAAATGCAAAGTAATGGATCTTGCTACTTGTTTGTGTCATCAGGTTGCTGCTCTTGGAGAAGGTGTTTCTTTGGAAGCTAAACTCTTGAGCAGGTGAGTTCAAGTTAAGAAGAGTGACAACCATCATGGATGGAAGTTTTTCTTCCCAGTCTACCTATAACCATATCCTTTTTTTATTAATCTGCAGAAAGGAAGCTGCATTACGTCAAAGAGAGGTAATTAAGGAATTGAAGTGTACTCTGTCTTGAACATGTAACCTACATGTTATTTCTTTTCCTTTTTATATGATTTGGATTAGACACATTGAACTTGCTAATGACCAATTAGTAACATGGTAGGGATGTTATTAATTTGCATGAAATACTGCCTTAGGAGTTCTCTATTGTTTTCACAGGCTGCACTCAAAGATGCAAAACTATCTAAGAATGGGGTAGATAAGGAAATTGTGTCTCTTCAGTCTGAAGTAGCAGTAAGTATGCTGTCATTCATCCTTTCTCATTCCAAATCAAAGTTTTTTCTTCCAAGCATGTAGCATAAACTGTTAAAAGTAAAACCTGTAGATGTTTTATTAAAACATTGAAGTTTCGTAGGTGTTTCTTATTTTTGCTACCTCTGTTACAGTTTGATTTTAATTTCTTTCTTGAACCAGAATGCAAAAGACACAGCTGCTGCAGTTGTACAACAACTTCATGGAGCTGAATCTGAAGTAAAAGCTCTTCGGTCAATGACGCAAAGAATGATATTGACTCAGAAAGAGATGGTTTGTATTAACATGGTTGCATGGAGCCTTATCAATTATTGGGGATTAATTATTTAGTATTTTAACATTTCAGGAAGAAGTAGTTCTTAAGAGGTGTTGGCTTGCTCGTTATTGGGGTTTGGCTGCAAAACTTGGTATGTACTGGATATGCTATAATTTGATTTGCCATCATTACAAAAGATTCTAATTGCTCTTCGCTTCAGTTAGTTATATATTCTGGCTGTTCACTACTTAGAAGGAAATTATCTTGATGTGTATAAATAAAATTACCTAATTTTCAAATTTTTAAAAAAAATATGATGATAATTTTGAACCTGTGGGGAAGTTATTTTCAGAAGTTATCTCTTCATTTGTTAGGGTTTATGATCTTCTTTTTTATTAGAATCTAATAGTAGGGATCTAATAGAGCATTCTACTCTTCACGTGCAGTCTATCAACTTCATATTTAATTGTTTCTGTTTTTGTCCTTTTGCAAATTGGTGCAGCTTCATGTCTTGTTTGTTTTTTAAATATTGTATCATGACATAAACATAACTTGTTGATGGACTCACCGTCTAACATAATTTATTTTATGCTTTATAGGTATCTGTGCAGATATTGCACTGACAAAGTATGAACACTGGTCGTCCCTAGCTCCTCTTCCATTTGAGGTGGTTCTTTCTGCAGGACAAAAGGCTAAGGAGGAATGTTGGGAGAAAGGCCAGTGATATTCATTTGATCTTTTCTGTTAATATTTTTTGCTTGTTATCTGCAAAACAGTGATATTCATTTTATCTTTTATGTTAATATTTTTTTGCTTGTTATCTACAAAACTGTTATTTTCCTCTGAAATTATCTCAGCCTTTAATACTTGGTTGAGCAGGTGATGATGATCCTGAGAAGAGGAGCAAAGTTTTTCTGGACTTGAATGATCTAACTGGAGATGGAAACATTGAGAGTATGCTTTCAGTTGAAATGGGGTTGAAGGAGCTTGTTTCCTTGAAGGTTCTTTTCTAATGCAATGCTCTTCTTGAATTCATCATGTGTCTGATGTTAAATTCTTCTTTTGAAATACTCAAGCATTATCTGCTTTAGCATTTTTTTTTCTCAGTAAGATGTTGCTTAAGTGGTAATTTTTCTTATGGCTTCTACTTCAAAGGTTGAGGATTCTATTGTGCTCGCATTGGCCCAGACACGACGTCCAAACTCAGCCCGACTATCCAGCTCAGGTAATCTTTTGGATTGATTTACTTCTTACACTACTACGCTTTAAGGATGGGAGAGTTCAATTTTTTATTTTTTTATTTTTTTTTAAGTGAGGCCAATTCAATTATGTTATCAAGGGTATGCCCCTTTAGATTTTGGAGTATTTTCTGCACTTATTTGGAATGTTCCCCAATGTTAGTATTTTTCTTCATCCTCTTACAATCCTGTAGATTAATCTCTATGTATTACCCAATGGAGCCCCTCTATTCTTGTCAGTCAGCATTTTCCAACTCAGATTTGTTTGGAATAATGCCAAGGTGAATATTATATTTTGATTTTTCAGCTTTGGCTTCTTTGAAGTTCTTCTATATTGCAACCCCAGTTGACGCCTGGTTGATGGCTTAGTGATTAATAAGAGCTAATTATTCTTTCCCTTGGATTCAGAAGGCACTTCAATGTAACATGGATATCCAATTTGAGTTTAGTAGTGAAGACTAGCCAAACTCCATTTGGAGTTCCTAGTTTCCAGAAGAGAGAGATCCAAACTTTGTTGTGAAACTCTTCTTTTCTCCCAAATTCTTCATATAATAGTTGTCTTCTCTGAATAAATTAAGTCGATTTGTTTCAATTAAAGCTTTGTTGTGAAGCTCTTCTTTTCTCCCAAATTCTTCATATTATAGGTGTCTTCTCTGGATCAATTAAGTCGATTTGTTTCTATTATTTTTTTGTTCAATGATCTGGGCTGTTGACTTTACTTTTTTACATTTTGGAATTTATTCCTGGTTTTTCAGATTTCAAATCACCTGTTGATCCAAAGTTTATGGAGGCGTTTGGTAAGTCATTATAGGTTATTTTATTTTTCATTTTGCTTCAGAATTCATTGCTAAATTAAATGGGGAAAAATTGCAACCAAGTAGAGCATGATGAAAGTTGCATTCCTGGAAATGCCAGTCCTTCACTTGATGATCTTTATCTCTTATTTATCTTCTCACGTATTTCCATCCATTAACAATATACTCTGCCTTTTCTTTTTAATTTTGTTGGATAGATATATATTATCCAGTTTTATTCATGTTATTTCAAAATAATTGCTATATTGAGCATGATATTGTTACCAACATTTTCTTGCAGAGCTGAGTGCAGAGGAGTCTGAAGATGTTCTTTTCAAAGAGGTCTTGCATTTCTTTTAAGAACCTGCAAATTTGCATCTCATGTCTTTCTGCCTAGACATCTATTTATAAATAAAATGAACCCTTTTTGTGCAACAAATATCTGTGTCTTCATCAAACATTTTGAGTTAACAAAATGGACACTCTTAAGGAGGATATGCTCTTTCCTCTCCAATTTCTTTCTCCGTTTCTTTCTTTTCTTGGTACACAACAAATCTAAATTTATTAGACATTCAATTAACAGGCATGGCTTACATATTTTTGGAGAAGAGCCAAAGTTCATGGTATAGAGGAGGACATTGCCAAAGAAAGACTCCAGTTTTGGATTAACCGCTGTGGGCAGTCACCGACATCACATGATGCTGTTGATGGTATTATTTACTTTGTTATAATAAATTGATGCCTTCGACCCTCTGTTTAATGAAAATTATAACAAAAAATTGGTGAGCTCGAGCCACTTTACCATAAAATTGACAAAGTTTCCATTTTAGAGGAAAAGAAACTAGTTGTAAAGTCTGCATATTTAAAATGTCCTCCAGGAAGAAGTTCAATCTGCCAATAATATATGTGATCAAATGTCATACCTCTATAAAAAGTCAGCACTGAGTTTTTGCTTGGTTTTCTTTACCAGTTGAGCAAGGTCTGACGGAGCTCAGGAAATTAGGGATTGAGCACCGACTGTGGGAAGCATCTCGCAAAGAAATCGACCACGACTTCTCAACTTCTAATGGTGGAAAATATGCTGCCCATTGAAGTCTTCTGCTGGAGCATCCATGAAGCTTTTAATGTTCGTGCTGTTTTTCATTTGTATCAAAATCAAATGCTCCAATTGAAGCAGACATGAGGAAACAATCTTACCACTTGTTAATTCTCTCACATGAGCTGCTTGTTTTTTTGAGTTATATAAAGGTTATATATATCTATCATGCATAAAAATATTACAGTTTTTTTTAGTGTGTATATATATAACATGCATAAAAATATTAAAGTTTTTTTTAGCACAGTTTACTAATTTTCTTTATTGTAATTTTAACTTTAAAATAGCTGGAGGCTTGATCGGTAAAAAGATGATTGAGAATCAATATAACTGATTTTATTGTTGTGCATGAAACGAAAACTGTTTGAGCTGAGTTTAGCCGCGTTTAAGTTGATTCATCTTATAGAAAAATGTCGTTTTTTGGCCACCGGAGGTGAGTAAGTATTATTTTCTCGATCAAACAAATCATTGTTTCTCCATTGACACTTGCTCGAAAAGTTCATGCAATCTCTGGTATTTCTAAAAGTAAAGGTAAAACCATCGCAACACAAGTTCCTCTCTTTTTCCATATTTGTGAATTGTGATAGGCTCACCGGCAGTTTCTGGAGCCCACAAGGTGCTCCGCCAATTAAAGTCCTGAAATAAGGGAGATAGAGTTGGGACCAAATGCAAGAATATGATTGTGCCTATATACCACTGTCATATAGTGCTAACTAACGAGCTTTTTATCTGTCAAATTTTATTTTTTTATTTTATATAGGTAAAGATAATTTATGCCAAATGATTGAGGTGTTGTTTGATAATATATTTGTTTTTTTAATTTTTTAAAAATTAAAAGTGAAAATGGTTATCAAATGCATTTTCATTTATTTTTTTGAAAATACTTAAATAAAAATACGTTTTGATAACCATTTTTATTTTTTTTAAACAAAAACTATTTTCATTTTTTTTTTTAAAAGAAGAAGTTAAAAAGTTATTTTCATTTTCATTTTCATTTTTTTTTTTTTTTTTGTCATTGATAATGTAAAGATACAAGACAACTTGAACAATGCTTTAACTTGAGACTGCCTATACTGACACTGTTCAACTGTGGCCGAAACCAAAAATTGCTTGAACAGGGCCAGAACCTGGGACTATTCGGTTAGGGCAGGAACTTAGGATTACCCGATCGAGGCCAGAGCTCAAGACTGCTCGGTTGAGGCCAAAGCTTAGGATCACTCGATAGCGGCTGAAACTCACGACAGTTCGGTCAGAGCATGAATCCTAGACAGCCCCGGGACAGCTCGGTATGGGCTAGAACCCAAGACAGCCCTGCCGAGCCTGAAAGTCAGGACCGCCCAGTCTGGACCGGAAGTCGAGGCTGGTACATGTGACTGCCTCGTCTAGGCCGGAACCTAAGACAGCATGGTCAGGGCCGGAACTTAGGACCGATAATAATCAAATATGAATTTGTTTAAATTATTTGTAAAGTTTAAAAAAAATTACAAAATTAATAAAAATAAAATTGATTATCAAAAATAATTCTTTTTTTCATAAAAAAAATAAAAAAGTGGTTGTTGTTTTTCATTTTTTTCTTTTTAGTAAAAAAATAAACCATAAACCATAAACAAAAATAAAAAATAAAAAATAACGTTAAAAAACGGACCCTAAGCAAGCTATGTTGTATGATATACCTAAAAACCCCTTTACCTTATAAGCCCGTTCTTATCTTATGTGAGAACGTGACTTGAGCTTCTTGTTAATATTGAGAAGAACCTCTAAATCAAAATTGCATTTCCCATGGGAGGCTTTTAGTTATACTAACTAGTAACTACTACAGCAAAAAGTTATATTTTATTGTTTAGTCCATAAATAAATAGGGTCCCAATAAAATTTGAGGGAAAATTGAAAATTAAGTGGGGTTAGACTAAAAAGCAACATATCATATTGAGCCTATAGCACCTCGTGGTCCAAGATGTTGGAGTACAATACATACACCAACTCTAGTACAAGCCATAATCTCTCTTAAGTGAGAGAAAGAGAGAAGGAATACTTTGTGGAAAATTGGGTTTGTCATGTCTCAGATGGAACGTTGTAAAATGGCAGTTGGGTAGCTTAGGAATCTTTCTCTCTCATCTGTGCTTCTTCTATTAGGAGGTGACCATTTATTTTCTCTTCTTCCCCACCCCACCAAGCCACCCACTTCTCTCTTTTCTGCGTTTCTGTGCGGTCTCTTTCACGCGGTCTACACCACTTAGCACGCGAGCCTGCAGGTTTTGTTTTAGCCTATATATCATCAAACTATTATAATATACGCAACCCACCATAACTTCTTACTTAACCATAAACTATGGGCTTAGGAGGGCAAAGCCTAGTTGTTTTTAAAAATAAATATACACAAATTTAAGCATGTGACCCTGAATATAATATGACCTTAGGCTTTAAAATAAAGAAAAATAAAAATAAAAAAGCATTCTTTTGGTGAAAAGGTGCGCATGGGGAAAGAAGAGAAAGACACTTATATTCTAAAGGTGATTTTGACCTAATCCCCCTCTCTATTATCTTTACAATTTTTCCCTTTCTGTTTAGTGGTATGGGTCCTACATGGTTCCAAACCCTTCGTTTACTAAAATGAAAGTATTTACTTGTATTGGTTTTCTTCATGTCACATTGCAAGGGGATAGCGATTATGAATTTTCTCTCCACTTAGCCCTTTTCAATCTTTGTGTTTCTTTGTAATTATTACATTGAATTATTGGATTTTATTATGTTTAATTTGGAGCTGGAACTAATCTTCTAAACCTGCCCCTTTTTTTTTTATATTGAATATTTATATTCAGTTTTCAAAAAGTTTCTATGGAAGTTAGTTGAGATGGGCCACCAAAAAGAGAAAAGGCAATGGTGAGGAGGTTTCCAAGATGAAAATACAGTTTTTAATTTTTTTAATTTTTTTAATTCAAGAAAATGGTTGGTGTGGGTTTTGGCAAAGAATTGTGTCATATAAGCATGTCTACCTCAAGCTTGGATAGATATTTTTTCTCCAACATGCTCAAGTGGAAATCATTTCCCTCTTGACCCCATCATCGCCTTTATCTTGTGTGAGAGAAGAAAATAAGAGAGAATTAGAAGACTTTCCTCTCAGCAGTTTGATTGGATATTTCCATTCCTTTTACCAAGTTCTTTTGATTTTCACTTGCCAGTGCCACCTCCACTTCCAATTCCATTCTTTTTCTTCATTCACATTGTCCCAAGCAAAAGTCTATTCCTCGCATCATGTAGTTTTTACTTTTTCCTTATCCAGTTTCATTGGATTAATAATCTTGGATTATTCAATATTTTTGCAACATCATACTAAGCTAGTTTCCAATTAAAATTTCACCATTTCTTGAAAGAATTTATATATTAATAGCTTCCAACCTATTTAATAAGATAGAATCTGCAATTTCAAATATGTAATCCTCAGAGAAAAAGAGGCAAAATCATAGCTACTTGAACTTAGCTTTAATTTCTGTTAGCACACAAGCAGACCAAATTGTGAATATTTTAGGGAGGATATTACAATTCTGATTCAAGGATTTAAAGGCATTTTGGTGGGGTTATAAATTCTAACATCTATATGTCTCTAGGCCAATAATAGAAATTACTAATTAAAAAAGTTACCCAGATTTTTTCCATTAATCAATAAAATAAAATAAAAAGCCATGTATAAAGGGATTTTCAAGACCAAAAAATTAAAAAAAAAAAAAAAAGTTTGAGAGGAAGAAAAAGGTGAAACTTTGCTTCCTGTTCAAGCCTTGAGAAAGAAATGGTAAATGAAGCTTATGCTTCTCTTCCCATTTTCAGCACATTTACCAACTATGGTGACCACAAACTCCCTTTCTAAAGTGAACCTGATTTGCTACAGACAATGATAATTTTTGTGTTTTTGTTTTACGAAAGCAGAAATTTACTTGATTAACAAGAAAGGAAAAAAAAAATTAAAAAAAGAAAGAAAGAATCTGAAGTGGATACAGACATATGGGTGTGAAGAATGATGGAATATTTGTAAGAAGTATTTTGACATTTTCCCCATATGCCTTTGATAAAGACTGAACCTCTCCTGGCTGTAAAGAAAAACAAAACATGGACTAACGGAATACATTTTGTCGTTATTATGTTGTCTCTCAGATCAACGATACGATGGAGAGACAGAAAACAAAAGTAAAAAGACATTATTTAGTAGAATATTAAACCCCAAAATCCCCCATTTAAAAATAATTTTATAATTTTGGAGAGGGATTTACAAAACAGAGATTTGAGGAACACATGAAAAGGGATTTTTGCATATGGAATATGTGAGTGGATTCAGCACAATAAAGTTGCTCAAATATTAATACAGGTATATTCCATGTCTATCACTCTCCTCGGTTCACATTATACCATCTTTGGCTAAATCATAGCCTGCCAAACACACCTCACAAAATCTACCATCAAATCCAATTGCAATTCATGCTGGGACATGGGAGCAAAGTTGCTGTTATACACCTTTTGTTGGAAAATGTGATATATTTCATAAAAGCAGATGAAGAAAAACTATGAAAAATCAATAATACTAAATTTATTCATTCCATCTATTTTTTTTATTACTCTTATCAAATAATATAATACGTTGATTTTCATAAGTTCTATAATAAATACATTTTTATTTTAAATTTTATAACATTTAAAATTATCAAGTTAAAAAAATATTATACAAAACATAATAATTAAGTATATTTTAATATTTTAGTAATATTTTTTTGATTATAAATTTTAATAAATTTTTAAAATTTATACTAATTAAAAATACTTGATAAAAAAATTAAAAAATATAATAAAAGAAATTCATATAGCTCTATAAACTCTCAAATATATAAACTGTATAGTAAAACTATTATTATATTATCCAAGTATATACATAAGATTCACATTGGATTTAATATTATCTAAACAATAAAAAGTTTATTATCCAACTGTTCAATTTTGTCATTGCCCAAAAAACTGACAATGCTTCCACATGCTAAGTTGCTAGCATGCCCTTTTCTTTCTTTCTTTGGATCTTATAACAATGTTTTTATTTTATTTTTACTCTTTAATTTCTGATTATAAATATTTGTATTTATGGTGAAAAACTTTGTATTGTCATCTCCAAATAGAAAAAAGAAAATAGTAAGTACTGTTTCACCTTTTACTCGAAATTAAAGTTTGGCAGGAAAAAAAAATTGAAGTGAAAAAAATAAAGCTGCAACTAAACAGCAAGAAAAGTTTTCAAAGTTTTTATTTTATTTTAAAGTTTTTCATAGTTGGAAATACGTTTCATCATGAACTCTTTTGGCCTCTAACACACGCAAAATCTTTTAGCTACAGTCACTTTTTAGAGATATAAGGGCTTTATATATTGGAATTTATTATTTAGCCGTAATATATTAATTTTAATTAATTTGATATTAGTTTTATATAAAATTATATAATATATTTTAATTTTTTAATATAAAATATGCTGTATAATTAATATATTAAATTTTTTTATTAAATAATATATTTTATTATTATTTTTTGCATATGTAAATTTTTTTACATAAATTTTTATTTTATTTTTCCTCTCTCTCGGAGCATATTTACTGTTAAATTTTTAAATTTTTTTATGATTTATTTTTTCCGCTAGTAAAACGGTAAATTTGTTATATCGAAAATTTTTTTTTTTCATATTGTCATTTTAGATTATATTTGTAATTTTTATTGTTTTATCTGCAATTTTTGCTAGCCAAGCTTAAAAATAATAGAGCAAAAGTAAAACTCACAATCTAAGTTATATCTACTATTAATTTATTTTTAATATTTTTAAAATTCACCAATGATAAATATTAAAAAAATTAATATAAAAAATTAAAAGTTAAAAATTAAAAGCTTTATAAAAATTAAAATTTAAAAGCTGTAATAAAAGTTAAAAAATTAAAATTTTAGTTAAAAATTAATTTTTTTAAATTTTAATAAAATAGTCTAATAAAATATTATAGTATATCAAATATTATATTGTATACACATTTAAATATAATTTTACACTAAATATATAAAATATATTATATAATACATTACAATACAATTTAATATAATACAGTATATTAAAAAGAATCCTAAAAAAATAATTAAAGAAAGTAAGTAAAATACAAAAAATAAAATAAAAATAGTTGTAAGCAAATTTTTGGATATCTTTGTATTTTTTTTTTGTGAATTGGATATCTTTGTATTTTTTTTTTGGTGAATTGGATATCTGTGTTGCTTTGCATGTGTTCGATGCTAAAATGATTCAAGAAGCTAAAGATTTTCTAGGAACAACAAAAAGAAACTGCAATATACTTCTTGCTGTTACTGACATTACCCCTCAACAAGTAGTCATGATTTCTAAGAACCTTTTTTTTTTTCTTTTTCTTTTTAAAAAAAATTTATGGAGATTGAAACTATTTGCTTTAAGACATGATTACTTGGTCTGTCAAATCCTTCTATTTTCTGAGAAAAAATCAAAACCCATTCCCTTTTCAAACAGTGTATTCTTATTGTTTCTCAGGCCTATAGTAGAGTATGCTTTGGCCTATTATCACTTTGTCCAGCACAGAATTATAAAAACAGTGATTCTATAATTTTCCTTGGATGAAAATAGGAAGATTGCACTTACCAAAAAAAAGAAAATTCTGATTTTTATTTTTATTTTTTGATTATCATAGATAAAGTTCGTCTGAATAGAAATTCCAGATGAATAAAAAAATTAAAATTTTCAGACCTAAAAAAATTGTATATATATATATGTCTTTGTAATTTTAGAAATTACAAAAATATCTTTAATATTTCATTTTTTTTGCAATATTGTACTGCACGTAAATTATAAAAATTTACACATGTAAATTGAATTTGTAAAGATATTAAATTTCCAGGAAAAATGACAATTTGCTTGTGAAAATTCAACAAGGTACAACAATATATATATATATATATATATTTTTTTTTTTTAACTTTCTAAAGACTAAAAATATACTCAAACAGACTATAAAGTAAAGAAAATGCAAGTATAATTTTCCCATAAAAACACAATGGTTTGAGATTCAAAGTACATTTTCAGAATTACAGTCTCTTTGCTGACTCAGCCCAAGTGCCCAAATCATCCTCCACAGACAAACATAGGTGGCAAATAGATACAGATTCAACCCCCGCTGGTGAGGCCATATGATATGACTTATACTCAAAAACAATATATATAATAATTAAAATAAAATAAAGAAATAAAAGAAAAGAGAGAAACATCTCTTTCAGGTCCAGGTCTCTGAAGGGACAAAAGTTCAAATAATAATAATTACAAAAAACAAAGACCTCCTTCTTTAAATATAATAATGCTACCCACTGAGTAACATCGTCTAATAAGCCTTGTACCCAACATTCAAACTCAACTCTCTCTTTCACAAGGTTCTTTGCTCCTTGGCTTCGTCCGTACACCATGCCTTCTCTAGCACGGAAAGCCATTGCAATGGCTTTGCTAGCTCTTCTTCTGCTCTCTTGTTCAGCTTCAACAGAAGCTTCTCTTTCTCAGCTTGATAGAATTACTCGTCTCCCTGGTCAACCCCAAGTGGGCTTCCAGCAATATGCTGGTTATGTGACCGTTGATGCTAAGCAACAAAGAGCTCTCTTTTACTACTTTGCTGAAGCAGAAATAGATCCAGCTTCTAAGCCCCTTGTTCTCTGGCTCAATGGAGGTCCACATGCTTCTCGCTCATAATGTTCTTTCCCATAGTTCAGAAGAATGATTGAATTAGATTTTGATAAATTTCTTTGCTTTATTTTTTTTGCAGGGCCTGGTTGTTCTTCTTTGGGAGTTGGAGCTTTTTCTGAGAATGGACCATTTAGGCCTAGTGGGGAGATATTGGCGAGGAATGAATATAGCTGGAACAGAGGTAGAGTGCTACATTTCCATATGGTGATGTTGTTTTTCTGCATTACTGGGTAGGTTTTGAATGATTTGGAAGGTGCTGATCCAGAATGCTTATTGATATGCAGAAGCTAATATGTTGTACTTGGAAACGCCAATCGGAGTTGGGTTCTCGTATTCTAAAGATACTTCCTCTTATGAGACTGTAAATGACAAGATTACAGGCACGTAGCACATGTTTGGTTTTTCTATTTTGTTGGTTTTGTTCTAAAAAGTTCGTCTTTTTTTCCCCCAAAAATTTCTTGGATTTTCTTTGCGGTTATCCCTGTAGAAGCCTTGCTAGAGAACTTTCAATTTCACCCAGATTGAGTCAACTACTTTCCCTTTTCTTTTTCATTTTTTCTTTCTTGTTTTCCTTATTTTTTTTAGAATGCTTTTATTCTTTTCTCCAGAGTTCCGTTGGGAAATCTTTTGGTTTCTTTTTAGAGAAAAGTTTAAAAGAGACTGTTCATAAAAGCATTACATTGTGTTTTATTTGTTTTCCCCCCAACATTACAGTTTCCATGTTCATTGCTGACTGTAGAAATTTTGTTTTTTTCTTTCTTTCAACTTTGCAGAAATACTCTTTTTGATTCTGAAAATATTTGTCCTTTTTATGTTACAGCCAGAGACAATCTGGTGTTCTTGCAAAGATGGTTAGTCAAATTCCCACAGTTCAGAAATACAAGTTTGTATATCACAGGAGAAAGCTATGCCGGTAACATGACAATCACGTTGTTCTCTGCAAATTTAAAATTAAACAAATGAAAGAAAGATGTTATTGATACTTTTTCTTTTCCTCTCTGAAATCAGGTCATTACGTTCCCCAACTGGCAGAGCTCATGCTCCAATTCAACAAGAAGAGGAATATATTCAATCTAAAGGGCATTGCTGTGAGTAGTGAAATCGCAAAACTAATTCCAACTTTCTTAGAAATCAATTTTAGCCACTCTTCCTCACATTTTCAATTCTACCATGGATTTTTTTTTTTTTTTTTTGCAGCTGGGCAATCCAGTATTAGAATTTGCCACAGATTTCAATTCGAGGGCTGAGTACTTTTGGTCTCATGGATTAATATCAGATACAACATACAAAATGTTCACTTCCACTTGCAACTATTCACGGTATGTTAGCGAGTATTATAGAGGCTCAGTTTCTCCAATCTGTTCAAGGGTGATGAACCAAGTGAGCAAAGAAACCAGTAGATTTGTCGACAAGTACGATGTTACCCTTGATGTTTGTGTATCATCAGTTTTCTCACAATCCAAAGTCCTTAATCCTCAGGTGAGACTGCCACACTTTTTTTTTATCTCTAAATTTTCCATCAACCACCATTGTTTAAATTCATTTTCTCATCGATTAATTAACTTCTAATCTTTTGCAGCAAGTTGCTGAGACAATTGATGTCTGTGTGGAAGACGAAACAGTAAACTATCTCAATAGGCAAGACGTGCAGAAGGCATTTCATGCTAGACTTGTTGGAGTTCGTAGATGGGCGGTTTGCAGCAAGTAATTATCTTCTGCAATTTTCATTGATTAACAAGGCTAAGATTAACAAATTTATTCATTATTTCTTCATTGAGCAGTAAAATTAACATCATAATCTGCTTTGTGCATAACAGTATATTGGATTATGAACTGCTGGACTTGGAAATACCAACAATCACAGTTGTTGGAAAACTCATAAAAGCAGGAATACCAGTCTTGGTGTACAGGTAGATGATTCTCACCATGATTTTAGTTTATCCTAAAGCGTATACTGAATCAGAATCTTCAACTTTTGTCAGTGGTGACCAAGATTCTGTTATCCCCCTAACCGGTAGTCGAACATTAGTTCATGGACTTGCAGAGGAATTAGGACTGAGCACAACTGTGCCTTATAGAGTTTGGTTTGAAGGGAAGCAGGTGATATTTTATTGGAAATTATTAGTCATAGAATTTGCAGATTTTTTCTATTGAGAAGATTTAACATTATAAAGAGATTTTCGTTTCTTTTACCTTCAGGTTGGTGGGTGGACTCAAGTTTATGGTAATATACTTTCCTTTGCCACCATAAGAGGAGCATCCCATGAAGCTCCATTCTCGCAGCCAGAGAGATCACTTGTGCTGTTCAAGGCATTTTTGGAGGGAAGACCTTTACCAGAAGCATTCTGATCTACTGATCAGTAATATATATTGCCGGTCCAGATTGAGATTGCATGTAGAGTTTGATTTTCTAGAGATTAATCATCTGAGAGTGAAAATTTCATTCGTTTGTTGTTTGTCTGTTATAGAGTCTTTCCAAGCTGAGGAAAGTAAAAAAAAAAAAAAAAAAAGAATTTTGTAAAGATCACTCGAGAAATGGAAAATCTGTTTATTTTGTCCATTTTCTGGTAAATGTTTATTTTACAAACAATTGAAAGACTGAATACTAGAATTGATATCATAATACAACAATACAAGATAGAATTGCTATATCATTTTCTGATTTCATTATTTCATCTCCTTTGAAGAAGACCAGTTGATCAACATGTTCTTAGAGAGTTTTTAGAACAATTAGAAACTATGGTAGGAGCTTCAACCTGCATTGTCATACAACTGAACTTCAATGCTAATATGGGCTTGGATAACATTATTGCTGTGCTGAGGTTTCGATCACTATCTATGAATTCTCTGGTGTGAAGTTCTGAAGAGTGTTCTTTGTCCTTCTTTGGCATAGGAACTGAACCTGATACTTTTGCAGGTTGTACGGCTCTCACCCTGTACCAGAATTTGATCAGAAAACAGTGTTAACAACACCACCTTCTGAGAAGGAAAAACAAAGACAGAAAGAAGGAAGAAAAACCTGCACTGGATCTGGCAAGAATACTTGAGAATGTCAGGAGTATACTCTGTGCGGCCACTGCAATTTCAAAACATTAAGCAATTAAAACCATGGTTTCTTAAAGATAGGGACCCAAATAAACACAAGCTCTTAAGAAATATTTACCTAAAACTTGGAAGTGACAATTTAATGGCTGGCCCCATCCACTTGTCAAAATTCAGAGCAGGCACTACAATCACCAAGCTATTAAGTGACAAGGAAGAATGATATGATGATAAAGCATTTAGAAGCACCAAAATTATGGTAAAGAATTGTTCAAATCATGGAATTAAATAAGGAAGTGTGTGTCTGCTTCCCTGATTCCTACCCTGTTGGGAAGCATGTTAAATCATATTTAATTTAAAGGATAAGTACAAGTAAACTTTAGAATCAAGCTTCGCTTATTTTAGAAAGCCACTACAGATTATTCTAGGTGGAGGCCAAGGACCAACTGAGGCAGTTTAACCAACAAAAGAAGCACTGCATCTTCAGATCCCGTCTACAAGAATAGAAGTCTCTTTTATTTTATTTATTATTTATTATTTTATTATTATTATGTAACAAGCATAGAAGCTTGACCAAGCATGCCTGTGATGGATCATATACAGAAAACCAGAACCTCAATCCCTTATTAGACCTTTTCTAACAACAACACTTGAAGCAAAACATTCATAATTCATGCTAACATATACACATCTTAGCACAATTTTGTAATGCACATCTTAGCAGCAGCATCTCTACATCTTTGCATATGTAAAACCATAATCTTGTAACATGTAAATTCATAATTCATGCTAACTGAAATTTTCTAAATCACCAGATGGTAATAGGAAATCAGAAATACGCTGGTATTTAGGGCTTTGAAGAGGTTCGATTAGCATCACTTTCGGAATGTTTACTGGTTTGGGATTCTTGTCCTCCAAATTAGATGAAACTTTACATGTTCATTCCTTGAAATACATAAAATTTTCATTCAAGAAGAAGCATGCTTTTATCGTGCTAAAAATCCCAATATGGTTACAATAAGTGATTATAGGAGGTCCTGCTATATTTTCTTCTATATTAAGAGAATTAGACATACGGGTTGGTTATACAGAGTAGCTATGGCAACAAGTTCTCCGTCCAGATTTTTTTTTTATTTCTTTCTTTCATTAAAACTAAAAAAAAAAATGGTTAAATGCGCGAATAAAACGTGGCCAATCTTAACTTAGCCAAGACATATTGATAAAACTGGATTGACAAACTCACCTAAAGTGGTAACGTTGATAGAAGAGTAATCTTCTGCAGCAGGACCATTGACTTCAATCACTTGAACGTCCATATGATCCTTTGAATCAGAGAAGCTATCACTCATACCGATCATATTGAGAAATCCAATGTGCTTTCTCTTTTGCCTCCTTGGAATTGCAGTTATTCTCTGTTATTAAAATAGATAACAAATTTAGCGAGCTAAGAATGAAAGTCCATAACTTGAATTTTGCATATTACTATCAATAACAATGAAGTAACAAGGTTTACTACCTTTGAAAACCTTGCAACCTGACTTGGAAGCCCTACTTCCTGCAAGAGGTGATTGAAAGCAGTAAGCTTAGACCAGATTCATTAAAGGAAAAGTATAAAATTATGACTTGTTCTAGGGAAAACTAAGACGTCCTTCCTGTACAACATCCTAATCTTGATTTCTAATAGAAACATGATTAATAGAATGTAACTTTTCCTTGGGTTCTGAAATCATTTCTCGGTTTATAATATCCCATTCTACTTGAATGAACAAACAGGAGGCCTAGCAATTCAGTCTATGCTAAAATGTGAACTTCGGGAAATGGTTTAACAGACTTATGATTTAGAATTGTGCTACGAGTTGAATAACAACCCACCTTCCTTCCATGACCACAGGCTTCATCACTGTTCACAAGCACCTTAGTGGCCCATCTGTTGATCAAAAACAGGTTAACTGCTCATAATTCAATTTATACAATACTACATATTTGATAAAAAGAAGAGCAAAAGAGTCCGATTCTGGTTACACAGTTTTTGATCATTGACCAACAACTAAATAATTGGTGACTCGTTTCAAGATTGGTATCAGTTATTAAATAGAAAAATCTAGTGGAATAAGTGGGTCAAGGACTCGATTGTTTACCATGCTTCAAGAACCCAACTCTCCCACTTTAAGAACTGGCAACTTGACCTCAGTGACCTAAACCACTATTACAAAAAGTTCATACAATAGTGTACTAAATTTACTTTCAAAGAATTTTGACCCTACAACAGTATAATTTTTGTAACAGTAAAAGCCAAGTCAGCAACTTCTCAAATCATGACTCATCTGAGTTTTTGCCTGATCAGTATAAAGAAGAAAGATAAGGTTGGGGGAACATACGCGCAAGATGTTGGTGGGCTCCATACAAGTCCAGCAATCACAACAAGCTGGGAAAAGACAAATACTTATCCTGTTAGCGACTATGCAAAATCATAAACAAATCCAAAACACTAAAAAAATTTCAAGGTTAAACCCTGTACTTATGTGTTCAAGAATTAGAAAAAACAGAAAACAAACTTCTGAAACCTCATCAAATACTCCAGCAGGACTGTCATCATAGCTGGCAAGAAAAAACCCACCGAGAGTGTACCTACAGAGTGTAGACTTGCACGGTGAAACATGGAATTTTTTTTGGAGCAATATAAATGGTTGAACTAGCTGGGACTAGATCATATTGAAAAGATAAATGACTATAATTTATTTTCCTATAGTTTTCTAAACAATTTCAGAGAATATTAAGTACCCAAATGCTTCAACTAGTCTGAACTCCTTTGGGATGCATGCTCGAGCGGTTTTTGCTTTTACAAGATGTAGCTGATACAACGCGCTGATAAGAAAAATAAAAACATGTTTTTGAGAAAAATCACTTCTTTATTTGTTTCCACAGAGAGAATTTTTATTGAAACCATAAATCAATAACTTATTTATTGTATACCATAAACAAAGAAATTAACAATTTTTGGACGCTTACCTTCCTTTAAACATCCATGGAGGCTTGCCGTAACCAGTTGAATATTTTGTATCTCTATCATCCATGGACTTGGAAAGCACTTGCTCTGACAGCATTTTGAAGATGCAAAACTCAACGCCTAAAATGCATTTACAAAAATTCTAGCGTTGGATGATTACTCAAAACATGTTTTCAGTGCTGATAAATTATATAAATATATATATATATATATATATAAAATAGTTCAGCGTAGTTCTTATATTATGAACAATAAACTTGACTCTGTTTTCTAGCAGAGAAGACTTTCTTGACGTACAAGGAATTAACATCCACCGCACATTTCTAGATAGAACAGTTCTCAAATTAGTTAAAGCCTCTGTAATCATTTATACACTGCGAGCTAATGATAACAAAACCGAAGAAAGACTAAACGCAACTAGGATGCTTTTAGGAATTGAATTTTGGATCAATATTGGGAGAAAATAAATCTGGGTTTCTTTGTGGTTTTCTGGGCAGATTCTAAAAACAGCACTTTTTTTTTTTTTTTTAATCATTTTCAGTTTTTTTTTTTACCAAGCCACAGGTGACAAAGTAACCGAAACGTGTATCCAGAAAACCCTCTACAGGTTCAGTATCACCATGAAAAAGTTAAAATTAAAAATAAAAATGCGAAGCTAAAAACGGAACAGAACTTACCTCAAGAATGGAACATAACCGAAGACAAGCTGAGCCTAAAAAAGCTCTGTTCTTTAGGAGTGCAAAAGAAGGAGAAGAGATTAAAGCTCACAAAAGCTGAAGCTTTTAGATAAAATTTATAGGAAAAAAATGAAACCCGGATAGAGAAACGAGTCCAATTTACGATAAAGTGAGAATGAAAGAAGTGTGCAAAAGGAAATAATGGAAGGTAGAGGAACCGACACTGGAAGTTAGTTACTTAGCTGAAACCATCGTAGCCGTAGAACTGGCGATAGGGATTGATTTTTATCCAAACAACGATATTTGATTTGGCGCCAACTGAAATTAACAATACCATTTGCCAATACCATGTTTATGTCTAGCCATTTTTTATTTTTTATTTATTTTTAATCACGAACAAGTGAAGTAGAAGCTCAAAAGAAATCACATCTATATGTGAAAAAGGGTGTTAAAAAAAAATTAATAATATTGAAAAAATAATAATTCAAACTCAGTAAAATTTTAGATTCAAAATATCATTCAAAAATTAAAAACATTCAAAATGAGCCCAAGAGGCTGACTTACTTTCCATAAAAGTATTTATTCAATAAACAACTAGGCTATAATTTTTTTAAAAAAATTAGTAATTCAACTTCTAATTTTTTTTTTCTTTATTTGATAAAATTCTATGCGGATTTCCGTACGACATCTTGATGATGTAATCGTATAAGCTAGTATATTAATGTTTTTTTCGTCTGCATAAGTGCCTGGATTCCAACAACATTATAAATTATTATATTATTCTGTTTTCCTTTTCTTTTTCTTTTGGTAATTTTTTTTTAAAATATTTTAAGCTTGACTTTAACACCTTTAATGGGATTTCGTTAAAAAAAAAAAATTGTGCCATTTAATTTTGCAACTTGGGTCCAATCAATACTCTATTTTTGGAAAAACTTAGCTCTGACCATTTAAAAAACTGAGATGTGCACCTCCTATTAACCATATAATTTATTCGTATCTTGAAAGACATGCATTGCATGTATCTTAACTCAAAACATGGTTGTAAAAGTAGATCTTCGTGTTATCCTTCAACAACATAAAGATCTTGTTATTTTACTTTTCTTTTATTATGAGATATCAACTATTAGATAATATTTGGTTTGAGGAGGATATTTTTATCCACTTACCATGACCCAGTGATTCAATATATTGTAATAAAACGTGTCACAGTGGCTTCAAGAAACATTTTCTTTTTCTAATTGTATTCAATGTTAATTGAAATTGAGATGACATTTCTCAGAATTTTACTAAATTAAACAAACAACTCTAAAAAAAACAACTAAACTAATCAGAAAACACAACCAGTTACTCTCACAAATACCTTTAAAACAAGTTATCGTTGCGGTCAGACTGGATAATGACAATAAAGCAGGGAGTTTATCCCTGAGTCGCTTTTGTTGGTTTTCAACCACAAACAAATCTGGAAATCCTCATAAACCAAGAGAAAATATGTGGAAATTTTCATACACAAACGTGTCGGCTCACAAAACCATGAGTTTTCTTTCAATTAAAAGTAAGACTCACCAGGTCTAGATCAATCAATCACTTACCAGGATCACTTGCCAATCTCTTCCAAGAGTGGTTGGTACCCTGAAGAGTTGTTGTGGATTGTAACTCGTAGGCCCTTAAACAAGAGTTCAATGCGATTGGTTCACTTTGCTATGATGCCTGGCAAATAATAAGCCAGCCACCACCATTTTGAGCTTTCATTGTCTAATATGCAGGAACCCACCACATTCTTCTTAATGACCATCACTTTCCAAAGAACTTGACGAGTATGAATTGTATAAACGCAAAACAAATAAATACCCTTCCCATTTCCAAACTTAGTTGCCATGGAATGGAAGTCTAGTTGACAAATAGTTTACCAGTAATCCTTGCAAGAACACTCCCCTGATTTAAAGTGATGAAACCTGTTGGAATCTCTTAAGATAATTACGCGTCCTGTTACATAGGAAACATGTTTTGCGAAATCATGGCAGTCTTTGCATCCCCGGATATTCTTAAAAACCATGATTGGGGAATTGCTAGGCGTGGAGATAAGACCAAATGCAATGGCTAGTCTCTCACTGTGATCGAGAAGTTGTTCTTCCCTTTCAGGAAAACCACAGGATACGTCATCTTCGGTTAGAAGAGAATTTTCGGAGATCTTAGGAGGAAAGCTGAATTTCTTTAATACTGAGTATATCTCTTCTGTTTGAGGATGATGTTTATCACCTACTACAAACTGGTGCACTTTACCCTTGGCAGTGATCCAGCTACAACTGACTGATTTCCTCAAGTCCCTCTCAGTCATCATCTTTCTAAATTGAGCTGCTTCTTCCCATTTCCCAAATGATGCATACAAGTTAAACATGATAACATAATTAGAAGTATCATCTGGATCCAACTGGAGGAGGTTTTCAGCGGCTATCTTGCCAAGTTTAAGATTTCTATGCATCCAACATCCACCCAATAAACTCTTCCAACTCATTGCATCAGGTTCAAATGGCATACTCTTAATCAATTCAAGTGCCTCCTCTAGAAGTCCAGCACGGGAGTATATATCAATCATACAATCATAATGATCAATGGTTGGTTTCACACTGTATTCACAACTCATTGATTCCAAGTACTGCTTGCCCTCTGTCACCATACCTGAATGGCTACAAGCAGTTAGAACTGCTATGAATGTAACTGCATTTGGCTTCACAGCAGAGTCTAGCATCTGATTGAAAAGTCTAAGAGCTTCTGAAGCATCACCATGATATGCATAACCACATATTATAGCTGTCCAGGCAACAGTATCAGGATTATCTATAGATTTAAATACTCGATAGGCATAATCCAATCTCCCACACTTTGCATACATCGTAACAATAGCACTCTTCCCGTACAAGTACGAAACAAGCCCTTTCTTTATTGCATCAGCGTGAGCTTGAGCTCCCACATTAATATCTGCAAGAGCAGAACATGCTTGAAAAATGCTTGTATATATGAATGAGTTTAAAACAACATCTTTCTGCCTTATTGACTGAAAGATCTTAATCGACTCCTCAAATTCACCAATTTGGCAATATCCAGATATTATAGCACTCCAAGATACATCATTTGGTTCATGTATCCTCTTAAACGCTTGAAGAGCAGATTTGAAATTAGCACACTTGACATAAAAGTCTACAAGAGGAGTTCCTACCGAAACTTCAGATTCCATCCCAAGTTTAATACTGTAACCATGAATTTGCCTTCCCATGTTTAAGTCCTCCAAACCACCACATGCCTTCAGAATTATCGAAAACACAAACTCATCCAGCTCTACCCCTTCTCTCACCATCTCAGCAAATAATGCCAGAGCATCCTTCAGTTTTCCAGCTTCAGTGTAGCCCACCAGCAAAGCAGTCCATCCCACAACATTCTTATCAGCCATCGAATAAAAAACAAGCACAGCACCCTCCAACCAACCACACTTTACATACATATTAGAGATCACTGTGTCAATCAAAAGATTAGAAAACCCAGTTTTTATAACATAAGAATGAATCTGTTTCCCAACGTCTAAAAGCGAACGATTATTGAAACACTTTAAGAGACTAGTAAAAGTAGATGGATCCGGTTGAATTCCAGACTCTTGCATATTCCAGAAGAACTGAACAGCTTTATCCAATTGTCCCTTCTCTGCATAAGCAGATATCATGATATTCCATGAAACCAGATTCTTATCAAGCATTTTATCGAACAGTGTCTGTGCATCAAATAGACTCCCACAATCACAAAACATCCTGAGTACATAATTACGAAGCAACTCAGGCGGGTCCTTGACTGTACTGCGCAACCGGTAGTAAATAGATTTTCCATCCGATAAAGCTCCCATCTTTCCACACATTTCAAAGATGCACTTATAGGAATGGGGACGAACTGGAACACCAGCCTCGTCCATGCGTTTGAGAAATTCAACAACTTCTTTGAGCTTTCCTTGTTTGGACAAAGAAACCAAATGCATATTTTCGACTTTGCCTGGCTGAATTTGGCGGGTTTTTTGCGATGGAGTGCATTTCAGAGATACCCACGAAGGGATTCGACCAAAATTCGCAGACTTTATAGGGTGAACCTGATCATCGTGAACTGCTGCTGCCTGGGATGGATACGAACGCAGCAAATAAAACTGGGATTTTATCGAAAACATTCAAAAAAATTAAATAAATATATAAATAAAAAAGATTTTTGTTCCCTTTTTTCTGATGCTACTCGGAAGTTGTTGACGGAGAATGCAATATAGAAACGCGCAGGCAAAGGGAGAGAGGAGTTTGGAACTTGGAACTATCTATACGGCTTCAACAACTCTGAATTCTGAACTCCGAACTCTCAATAGGGTGGAGGGTCTGTCTCGAATTGCAAAGCTGATGACGATGGATGACGTGTACCCTTGTCATGCACTGTGCCGAGTACGGACAGACTTTCATTAATACGGTGTCGTAAAGTCGCATTCGCGGGAAATTACACCCAGTCGTAGATTCCGTTAAATATTTCGCTGACGACGCTTAACTCACCCCGCATTAAAAGTCTCACGCCGTTGAATTAACCGGAAAACTGGCGGTGTTTGACGTTTCGGCTTCAATTCTGTTCATCATTTACTTCTAATTCGAAGTCAGTCTTTTACTTTTTTCTCTATTAATTCTTTCTTTATAATTTTTCATTTCTGATTCAGAAGCTTCCGCTATATCGCTTGGTTGCCGAGAAAAGAAAACTTCGACATTTTCTAATCGAATAAAAGTATAGCATAGCCCTAGATAATACAATCGACCGAAACTGCTTCTGATTCGGTTCGGAATTGCAAAATGGAGGCTTCGCTGCGTTTCCGCTGTTTAAGAACTCCTTGCTTTTGTGAAATTCCTAGAAATTCACATTTTTCGCGCTTTTCGTCGTTATCGTTTGTGGCTTCTCCATGTTGTCCATTTCGTGCGGCAATGGAGACTGCAAGTAAGCAAACGTTGTTCAGAGTTATGAGCGAGAAGAAGAGGATTGAAGCTGTGCTCGGAGAAGAAGAAGAAAAAGAAAGAGCACCAGATATGCATAGCTCGGATGAAGGAGAATTAACTTGCGTAATGAAGTTTGGTGGATCTTCTATTGCTTCGGCAGAGAGGATGAGGGAAGTTGCACAGCTCATTCTAAGTTTTCCTAAAGAAAAGCCTGTAATTGTGCTCTCTGCCATGGGAAAAACCACCAACTACCTCTTACTGGTATTGCACAATTTCTTCACTCTTTTTGGTTTCTGTTACCTTTCATAATGTAATTGTACGATTGGATTGGATGGAGGTGATGCACATAGGCTGGAGAGCAGGCAGTTAGTTGTGGAGTTTCGAATGCATCTGAAATCCAGGAATTGAGTTTCATCAAAGATCTGCACCTGAGGTGCTAATGTGCATCCCTATCTTCTTCTTTTATGAAAAAATGTGTGAAAAAGTTAAGGAAATTAACTAGCATAAGATGTTCTAATAAGCATGTATGTCTATATTGAATCAGGACTGTTGATGAACTTGGAGTTGATCACTCTGTAATTTCTGGTACGTTATACTTTTTATTCATGCATCAAATCAAGGTTAAACTTTAAAGTGATATAATGAACTTTCAAGTGTTTGCACTTTGAAGTTTCTTTTTTTCTTTTTTTTGTTCTGAGTGAGTATTAAAATTCTAATGAGGTAGAGGGTCAGTTATTAATTGGAAATTTGGTACGTGCCTCTGAATATTTTGCAGCACATTTAGAGGAACTAGAGCAACTTCTGAAGGGGATAGCTATGATGAAAGAGTTAACTCTCCGGACTACAGATTATTTGGTTTCATTTGGAGAATGCATGTCTACAAGAATATTTGCGGCTTACCTGAACAAAATTGGTGTTAAAGCACGCCAAGTATGTCTATTCCTGATTATCGATTTATTCTTGGTTTGATGATCCTTTGTGTCTTTCTGATTTTTCTTTTAACTGGAAATCAAACTTCATTTGTCATTTAGTAGAAGAGGAACCAGCATAAGTTAATAGGATATATTGAACAAACTTCCAGTCCATGATCAATTCTTTTCTTGACTAATTGTTTTCTTAAAGTCTGTTGTCATTTGAATATTTTTCATGTTTATTGTTTTTTATGCTAACAAAATTTGCTCAATAATCCTTTTGCAGTATGATGCATTTAATATTGGTTTCATAACCACAGACGACTTCACAAATGCAGATATATTGGAAGCAACTTACCCGGCTGTTGCAAAAACTTTACATGGTGATTGGATTACTGATCCTGCAATTCCCATTGTTACTGGCTTCCTTGGAAAGGTTTCTAGCTGTTGTGTTGCTGCTTACATACTTTGATCAATGTTTGAATTCCACTTTATGTTTTATTTTTAGAGTTCATTAGCTAGGCTCTCACACTGGATAATATGTTTCAACTGTAGGGTTGGAAATCTTGTGCAATTACTACCTTTGGTAGGGGTGGTAGTGATTTGACAGCAACAACCATCGGTAAAGCCCTAGGTTTGCAAGAAATTCAGGTCATAGTTTGATCTTTCTCTATGTACCACAGGAAAACATATGCATAGGAAATGATTCCATATTTATATCCACCCCAAGGCTTGGATCTATGTAGAATATAACCTGTGCAAATATGACTTTTTTTGGATATAAAAACCTATGCTAGTACATTTTCTGAATATTATTAGGCCTACATATATACCATCTTATTTCAATTTTTTGACAGGTGTGGAAGGATGTTGATGGTGTACTGACCTGTGATCCTAGTATATATCCATCTGCAGAACCTGTACCATATTTGACATTTGATGAGGCAGCTGAGCTTGCGTACTTTGGTGCTCAGGTTACATTCTCTTGTTTCTTTTTGTTTATTTGAGAGGCTAAACAAAATCTCATTTTGTAACAAATCTGCAGTTGAAACTAACTTTTCTTTAGAAAACCTCTATCCATTATTTATCCATGTTTTCGATAATTACCATAAATTTGCAGGTCCTACATCCACAATCCATGAGACCAGCTAGAGAGGGAGATATTCCCGTCAGGGTCAAGAACTCTTACAACCCTAAAGCTCCTGGTACCCTAATCACAAAAACAAGAGATATGAGTGAGGTTTGTAGCCATGTAGTTTTCTGGCACCAAATACACTGAAGCATGTAAAAAAGTCTAAATATGGTTAACTTAATGTTTTTCTTCTGTTGTTTCATATCAAATTAATTTCAGGCTCTTCTAACAAGCATAGTTTTGAAGTCGAATGTCACTATGTTGGATATAGTCAGTACCCGTATGCTTGGTCAAGTTGGCTTCCTTGCAAAGGTGAGAGCTGATATGGTGTTTTGCTCTTTTGATACTTCTTGGTGATATTTTGCTAGCAATTTACATGGCACCCTCCACACCTCGGGGGAAAAAAAAAAAAAAAACAGGTTTTCTCAATTTTTGAAGATTTGGGCATCTCTGTGGATGTTGTTGCTACTAGCGAAGTTAGTATATCTCTGACACTGGATCCATCAAAACTTTGGAGTAGAGAACTAATCCAACAGGCAAGCATGCAATCGATGATTTATTTTGGATTCTTAATCATTCTTTCATTTCAGTGAATTCACAAAAACATTGAATCTAAGTAAATCTGATTGGAGAAAATGTATTGAATTTAGTATCATAGTGATAAAAAAAATTAAAATGGATTGCGGTCCTCTATTGTGCAACTCATTTACCTCTCTAATATCAAATCCATTCAAAATTTATGACAGGAGCTTGACCATGTTGAGGAAGAGCTTGAAAAAATTGCACTGGTCAATCTTTTGCAGCATAGATCAATCATCTCTCTTATTGGGAATGTTGAGTATTCTTCTTTGATTCTAGAGAAGGTGTTTTATCTCATCAGCAATTTTCTGTAGACTAACTAAACAGACATTTCTTATCTTCTTGTTTCCCTTTCTCTGTATCAATCACATATTTTGCTTCCATTTGGGCAGGTATTTCATGTTCTTCGAACAAATGAAATCAATGTCCAAATGATCTCACAAGGAGCATCCAAGGTCTTCTCACATCTAAAGTTTTTTTCCTTGTGTTTAATTAACTGTTTTTCTTTTTGTCTAATAAGAGTTGCTGCATTTATGATCTAATCAGGTGAACATCTCACTGATAGTAAATGATAGCGAAGCCGAAACATGTGTTAAGGCCCTTCACCAAGCCTTTTTCGAGAGAGATGACTTGTCTGAACTACTAATTCTGGATAGTGGAACTGGGAATGGCTCTCCTCCTCTGTCTTCGGTGGAACTTGGTCCAGCCTAATCTTACGAAGATAAGACGAGTATTCATTTTGGTTCCTTTTTTCAATTTTCAATATATTGAATTGCATGTTATATATTTTGGACGTAGGCTATCGAGCATTTAACTTCTTCCTTTTTTCTTTTTCTTTTTTTCATCTAGTGTCATACTGATATCTTTTTGTAGATATTTAAACAAATTATACGTATTATTCCAATCTGTGGATTTTTTTTTTCCTCAAAGAAATATTATAATGGTCTTGAAAATCTTTTCTTAACAGAAAAATATCGTCTAACTAATTAGGCATTTAGTTGCACTGTTCGATTTACACGTTAGCCAATATAATTTTGGTTTTTTCCTTTCTTTTTTTCTTTAGACTGACAGGTGGTCCACAAAACTAAAATATAAAATAAAAGTTTTTCTTGATGTAAACCAAACCAAGAAAGAATGGTTTCTGTGTAAAGTTCATCTCATAATATGAACAATTTTAAAAAATGCAGAAAATAAGGTTGGTGTATACGAAAAGGGCATAAAACAAATAGAGAAGGTACTCGCTTCATTTACTAGATGATATCTGAGTTTCTTCCATTCATTTTTGAAAATAAAGATGCATGTCACAGGCCTTCCTGCTAGAGACTTGACAAAAGATCTTGGCCAATTGACTCCAAATAGTATTCATTTTCATAAATAAATATACCTATTTGGTCTAAGATTAATAGTGAAACAATTCATCATTCCGAATGTCCCTCAGTTGTATTCCTTCGCAGGTTACACGCCATGAACCTCTAAGCCAACCTCCAATGGCGCTTTCTTGCCTGCACCCAGCAGCCGCCCAAATGGGACAAACAATAGGAAATAGAGACATGTTAATGATGAGATGTTTTGATGAGTAATTAAGATGTATACTTTTTAACAGAAATTCGATCTCTTCTTCGACATGGAAGGAGAGATGTTAGTGACAACTTGCTCAAAGTGCTTCACTTTGACAGTCCATAGAGATGCATCTGAACTACTGCTGTTGGCTATTACTTCCTCTCCAGCTGCAAGTATGGCTTCGTTCATCTGCAATAAACAAATAACACCTTGCATGTTTATCCATCTAAAGGAAAATACATCCATGATTCATATTAAAGAGAAAAAAAAACTAAACTAACCAGTAAATTAAGGCCAGCCCCACTAAAATTCTCACAAGCTTCCATCTTTGCAATGTCAATTCACAATGGGATCTATTGGTCCCTCCTTTCCAAGAGTTTTTAAGATCATTCTGGACTAGGCAGTGGTACATAAACACGTTTACAGAGTCTACCTGGCCGCAAAAGAGCCTTATCTATTTCATCTATTCTGGAAGAAATTAAATGTATAATTTAACTATTATGTAGCTGCTATGTCTATATGAATTATGACATTCTTAAACTCCTAATATCTAATTAAAGAAAATTGTAAAATTCAAAGGAAGAATATTTTGTTTTTACCTGTTTGTGGCACCAATTACAAATACACCATGCCATTTGTCTATTCCATCTAACTCCATGAGTAACTGCTAAGAAATTTTATTGTTTGAAATATAGTAATATGGTTTGGAGAAAAATAAATGTTGAAGAAGGATAGGCCGCTTCATATGTTTACCCACCTGAGTCACTAGCTGCTGAACCACTCGTCCCTTTAGTTCTCTCGCTTTCCTGCCAAGCCATCTAGCTACGCAAATCATTAAAAAAAAAAAAAAGTGTAAAAAATTAGCCTTACAATGTTCCAGTCTCTACAACTACAATGCGCAATGATGATAAAAAAGCCTAATGTCTCTTTATTTGTACCTCTTAATTACCCGTTTAATTGTTATCATATTTACAAAAGATATTCAAGCCAGTGAATGATATGAAGCATAAAATTAAATTGTTAAAGACTATATATGAAGAACACAAAAATCTGCATTAAATTTCCCTTATTTAAGATTAAATTTTGCAGGAAAACAACATCCAGAGAAAATCAAATAGTAGAAGTTCTTCAAGTAATATAGCAAAAGTTTTCCAATTTATGTGATGATGCAACAATAATGAAGGACTAATTTGCTGTCTCAATCAAGTTGATTTGTCATGGAAACAAGAACACTAGAGGTTTAATCAAGAAAAATTGCATTATTTCTCCCAATAAACCATTGACATATTTAACAAGAACTGCTTGACCTAAATGAGCTCTCTTCCTAAGCAACGTAATCTTAGCAACTTCATCACAATAATTATTGATAATAATTAATCAGTCATTGATTTTACTAATTAGTTTATAGTAAGATTAAATAATCAAATATTACTCCTAACCAAAATCAAGCAACCACAACAAACCTCATCAAAGAAAATTATGCATGGTGAACATGTCCTTGCACGACTAAAGAAGGTTCGGATTGCCCTCTCACTTTCTCCAACTTATTTATCCAGAAGTTCTGGAACCTAAGAGCAAAAATCAGAAAAAGCCATAGAATTGTATGAATATAATGTCTTAAAAGATTATAAATAAATAAATAAAAACGCACTTTTTTAATTTGTAATCGGAAGAGAAAAAAAAAAAAAAAAAGAAATCAAAGCTTTAGTACAGACCTTGACATAAATGAATTAGCTCCAGCTTCATTAGCAACAGCCTTTGCAATTAATGTCTTACCACATCCCGGAGGTCCAAATAATAAAAATTGTTTCGATGGCGCTTCTACATCTCCATAAAGGCAATACTCCCAACCAGCAATTAAATTCCATCAACGAGTAAAGCATTATGCTCGGGATACTTGATACACCTAACAATAGATCACTCAAATTGCTGCCTCATATCGTTCAACCAGCCAATATCTTCCTATTTGACATTAGGAATGTCAGAAAAACCTTCTCTTTTAGACCAAGGTTGAACCTTTGTAAAAAACTTCCCACCAATCTATGTGTATATATATATATATTATTATAGATCATACAAAAAGTAATTGAAAAAACTAAAAACATAAATATACCCAAAGAAACCATTTTGAGAAAATAAATTAAAATTAATTTTATTTTAAAAAAAAATAAATAAACACACAAGAACACACCTCAATATTTATATGAGGCATGGGAATGGTGAGATTGTCAATAGCTTCATCCAACCATGTTTCCGTCCACCACTTATGCTTAGAAAAATCTGTAAATTCCGTAGGCTTTCTCAAGTTTATAGCTCTCCCCAAGGCAATGGAATAGGCTTGAGAAAGCAGGGCATCAAAATCAGTTTAAAAAGAGGAGAGGCAAAGCAGAGGCCAGGAGGACCATGAAGAAGAAGATTGCCCATCTCACACTCAATTCCTTCGTCTATCAGCTTCCGACGATTAAGAAGAGGCACAATTACCGTCGTCTCCTCTAACTCTCATCCCCACCACCACCTGATCACCTCCTTTACGTATGTAATTTTCTTCTTCGTCTTCTTCTGCTGCTGATGTTCACCATCACCATTCATTCTCACTAATTCCTACTTACTTGGATGGAGAGGCTATATCGACTCTATAAAATAAAGCAAATAGAGACAGAATTAAAATACAAAGGAAATTCTCATGACTTAAAGAAATAAGATTAAAGTTTTATTAATAAAAATTAAAATCTACTAATACAATGGTGTGATAGAGATTTAAGACCTCTATCTTTATATTTAAGTAATATTCATATATATATATATATATCCCTTTATATTATAACAAAACCAATCTTTTATTATTTTTTCCTTGCAAGCTGCTCACATTTTTTTTTCTTTTTTATCAATATTAAATTCATTATAATTGAAAATTTAATTATGAATTTTTGATAAATAAAAAAGTTAACAGGTTTTTTTTTTGCTTCAAAGTTAATAGGTTTGAAATTGGCGTGTTTTCGCAGCGCTGAGTAGATCCACCTGCATTTATCAACCGAAACAACATACATATATCACTAGTTTTCCTAGCTAGTTTGATTGAGTTTCCGGTCCAAGCATTAATAAGGCTTGAACGTGAAAGTTCAAGTCCATAATCAACCAGCTATTCATGCAGATAATTCTAGCCTAACTCTATATTACAAAATTGAGTTAAAATAGCATAATTTTCAAAATAAAGAACATCTTCACAAAATTTATAAAATAAAAGTTGAGATTTTTATTTTTTTTTATCTAAATTGAGTAACAATCTTTATTTTTTATTTTTTAATAAATAATATGAATCACATTTTTTTTTCTACTGGCTTCCCTATTTTTTTGATTAAATAAAAATAATATAAATTAAATATAATTATAATTATACATTAAAAAATACGGAGCAATAAATAAATATATTAAAGTTCTTTATTGAAAATGAATTTCACTTTCTATTTTTGAAGAGCTAAACTCATGGGAGGATCCAAAAATGTTAGTAAAGGGAGACCATTTAGAGCAATATTTTTTAGCCGAGTTGAATTCTAGACTTTATTATTAAAACGGGTTTGGAAAATATTAACTTGGATATAGAAAAAAAAAATATTTTAATAAAATTGAAAGTTATACTCCACTCTATACATCATTTTTTACTTTCAGTTTTAGGGATTATAAAATTTGAATTCAAGATTATTATTTCAAAAAGCAATCGTTTTATCATTAATTATTTCCGTAGGAGCCTTCACACATTAAATTTAAACTTTAAATTCTAAAATTATTTATAAAATAAAATTCTTTGAGATAAAATTTAAAGAAATTATTACAAATTTAAATTAAAAATAAATAAAATAAAGATCAGCGTATTTAAAACTCTATTAAGATAAAAAAAAATTAAAGTTAATTGCAAATATAAAAACAAAAACAAAAAACAAATATATAAGAAGTTAATTATCAAAAGTTTAATATATAAATATATAGTACAATTTAAACTAAGTATAGAATACAGAAGTACTACATTTATTATCTACTGCGTTATCATATTTTACATTATCTTTATGATAAATGAATGATTTAAAGTGCTAAACATTAAATTTATAATATATCTTTATGATAAATAATAATTTTTTAAAAGGTCAAAATATTAAATTTGAAAGTTTGTAATTATTTTTTGAACCCCCACCCCAAGATCCGGCCCTGGCTAAACTACACTATTTATTTTAACATTAGAGCATTTAAAAAAGTCTTATAAAGATACTATTAAAAATATTTCTCAAAGCATCCAATTATCTAAATTCGACTACACTTGGCATCCATTCTCGTATCTTCTAAGTTCTGATTAGTCAATTTTTTTAGGAAAAAGATTGGTTCTATTTTAGCATTCTATAACCACGCATATGCTTTTATTTCAGAGTTCAAACTAAATTCCTTTATTTTCTTTTCTTTTTCCAAAATACAAAATTGTCACAGCGACGCAAGTACACAATGCATATACTACAATGCTATTACGTAAGACGCGAGTTTTGTGAACAATAATATCTGAGAAATCAATTCACCTTCAATTTTGATAGCTATCGTAATCACCATTCAATATATAACAATTTTTCACCTTTTTCCTTCCTATGGTGGTTGGCACTGGTCATAAAATGAGAAAAGAACAATGAATAAGGGATAATCTACAGAAAAAGGTGTTATTTAGCTTCAGTAAGTATTTTCCGGCCTAATTTAATCTAAAATAGAATAAAGAGAGACAACTCAATGACTACTATATGCATGGTTTCCGGCTTTTAATATATCTATATGATTATGAAATTAAATTAAATCCTACATCCCAGACCCCACGCCCACCTTTATTTAAGGAAATGAGAGGAAAAAATTAAAAAAATTAAAAAAATTAAAAAAATAAGCCCACCCAAATTTGTAAAAGGAAAAAAAGAAAAGAGGAGACTATATACAGCCCAATGGCCAACGTTCAGATAGGATAGCTATACTGCCAGTATAAATTTCAATAGTAGTGATCAAGTGGAATTTACAAACAGCCTTAAATTACCAAAAAAGTAAAACCATTGGCATCGCTAAAACCATTTTATCCATTTCCGCCTTAGCCACCATCTGCATAAAGATAAATATATATTTCTGAATCCACAAATCTATTCAACATAACAAGAAATGTTAGCTATACAAAATATACAATTGTCAATTTATCACACGCTCGATGCACCTCTAACCTTATCTACAGCAATGTAACATAATACTTTACCTCGCCTAAGGGCTTGCTGCTGAAGGATGACCCTAAATCAGGTTTTCTTCTGAACCTATTTTCTGGTCAGCCATTGGTGAAATTTCCTCCAGCTTCTTATTTGAGGTTTGTAAATCCATATTCTTTACCTCCTCAGGAGTATATATACAGATCTTACGAACTATGTGACGGAATTCCCTGTGTTTTTCAGATACAATACAGCCATTAATTAGATTATACCAACCTAGAGACAAATACAAACGGAATTAACTGCAAATTTCTATATGAAGTTGCAAGCAATTATAACAAGTGCATATAGACACTAGTTTGCTTACTGCCAGGGATCATCTCCAACAAGCATCATATCGCCCTCATCATCAGTAAAAACAACCAACCACTTTTTGTCAGGAGTGTTTAGTTCACCATTAAACTCAAAAATCTGATCTAATTCTGCTATCAATTCATCGTAGCCATTAAACTTGCTGAGGTCAACAGACCTTCCCAAAGCAGTCCCCTGCTTATGAACCTGAGTAAATAAATAAATGTAAAACCAATCAGTTCCAGATAGGCAAATTTGCAATCCTAGTCCGATTTGGAAAGTTCATAGATCAAAACAAGCAGACCCAGTAAGAAATGAGATAACCTCGATGCTTCTTCTAGTTGAACCACCTGGAAGGTTGACCGGACTATCTACAGAAAACAGCTTTAAAACTGGAAAAGGCTTCTGTCGTTCACCACCTCCAATTGCAGTCACATCAAACTTTGAACACTTATCATGCTCCAGCAGTCGCTCAGATACCATATCATGCTGGTGCTCTGATCCAACACCAGTTTGCCCTTGAGGCCTATGCATATCGTTTGTATGCAGTACATCCTTGTTTGTCACAACAGGGTTACTGACGAGGGAGATACCAAAGAGTTTGCAATTGCTATTCCCTTCAGCCTTCTCATCATGTTGCATACACAGATGATCCAAATTCAGTGCCATAGGATGACGAGAATTTTCAGCAGATGATCGTGGCAACAACCAATGTCCTGGCTGCTGCTTGACTTCAAGTCCATGCATTCCATCATAGTCATTAACTTTTGCTATAGGAAGTTTTATGCTGCCGGATTCTGTCAGGTCAGATGGAGGGATTAAACGCATCATGGACACTGGCCTTGAAGAAAAATGGAATATTTTTTCCTGACCAGAACCCTGCTTCCAGAATTGGTTGGCATTAACTGGGTTTTGATCAACCAAAGGCCAACCCACTCTGTACGATTCTTGCATAGCTCGGGAACCTAATAATTGATTCGTACAGGGAATTCCAAACCTTATTTGAGTAGCTCTATCCTCTGGTCCAAATATTCTCTTACCAAAAGGAGTCCCTGTTTGATCCTTCACTTGAGATGAAGTCCACTCAGTAAGATTCAGGGCACTGTCTGAATCTTCATTGCTGGCAAATGTACCTCTCATTGTCCGGATTTCTTGACCTTGCAAGGCCCTTGAAATTTCATTCTGGGCTGTAGCTTCTAGATTGAGTTTAGATGACCCTATTTATTAATTGAAGCCACTTAGCAGGTTATATCCACAAAAGGTACAAGCTAAGTTTGCAATAAAAGAGAGAAAAAATGACCATGAGGAAAGCAAAGTGTACCGTCAGTTGCATGACGTGATGAATTGGTAGACGATGATACATTTACACGAGGCCTTTTCATATGGGATACTGGGAGAGGATTTGGCGCATGAGCCAAGGCAGGCTCTACTTTCCAAGGGGAAACTCTCTCTGGACGATGAACAGGAGAAGTTTCATCCCAACGCACCTGATGGAATCATAATAGCATTTGAGCATCAAAAAGCATCAAAGAAGTACACTGATTGTATATACCTTAAGGCATCTCCATTTTGATCCAGGCCACCTCGTATGATCAGAATCTTCAACTCCTATAACTGTACCTGAGAACCTAATTAATTAAGAGATATGAAACAGTGAAGTCAACATATTTCCTCGTCTCTTCCATTTCCTTGTTTGTCAGTAAATCTTGATCAGGGTTAAAGGACAATCATACCTTTGCTCTGGAGCTTCTTCACCTTCAAACCTCATTTTGAACCTCATCCCTATAGGATAGTTATTCTTCAAAGACTCCATATATTCATCAAATGGAACAATAAATTCCGCAGGGCTAGTCCTAGTAAATTATCACGTACAAATACCACGGAATTAATAAAGTTGGTAGCTGGTACATCAGGATTAAAGAAAACTGAAAAATCGAAACTATTGAAAAAAAATTCAGACATTATGTTCACGATACAGATACATGAACTTTCTGAATATAAAAATATGCCGCAAGTGCAAATATAATTTCAGGAACCATGCACATAGATATTTAACACTAACAGTGAACATTATATATATAACATAGGCTACCAATAAGTGTATATATCTTATGTCAGAAACCACAAACCTTGGCTTGTAATAGACACTGAACATTGTACCCGTTGTAAGAGCGTGCCATGCAGTTGCAAGTACTCCAATATGCATACTGTGACTAGATATGACTGAAGATGGAATATTACTAAATTGCCTCATAGCCCGTCTTACCCCGACACGAAGGTCTCCAGTTTCTCCCCTGGAAATGATAATCTAGAAACAATCAGCCCCAAGAATCTTGCAATCATATCAACAAAATAGATCTACAAGCCACCTATTCTTTATCTACAACATCATATATCCCAAACTCTATGCATAGCAGCAAGCTTGACATGTAGAGAAAACAATGTAAGTGAATATTGGAAGATTCAGTCATTGTTGACCTGAGAAAAATAAAAGCATCGCCCGCAACAAGCTTCTTTGAGCTCACAAAGAGACTCCAACCACTTTGAAGAAGGTGTCTCTTTGGGTGACCTGACATGACAATCATATATCACTCATTAATAAGTACCATATGCATTTTTATTTTTATTTTTAAAAAAAGGTTTTTGAACTCTATAGAGAAAATTTTTAAGAATGTACCGACAAAACAATTATTTTCTAGGGTCAAAATACAAAATATATATGGCTTTACCTCGAAAGATATGGCGAAAATGCCATTCATTACCATGCAAATCTCTAGCTACCAACTCTTGGTTTGGAGGCTGCTTAGACATATCCTGCCAACAAAACCAGCAAGCAGAAAACTTTTAGAATCCGGTACATCCTTTATACTATAAAGCTATACTAAACATGGAAATAGCCTAACCAATTGGGGGAGGCATTCATCGGCATGCCGTTTCAGCACTGAGAAACCACCATGTGTGCTTGTATCTGAGGCTGTAAGAGTCTTGCAGAAGGAATGCACACGAGGGCGGGAAGGAGGAGGAGGCAAAGCCTCTTTCAGCACCGGATTCTCATCTTGCTGGCATTACAAAAACACATTCGTGTGGCACATAAAATGTATTATCCAATTAGAAATTTCGAAAATGAGTGCAAAAACAGAGGGTAAAGGTATACTTTAGGTTCAGGAAGCAAAATCACTTGAGCATATACTTCATCGGAGTCTGGTTCAGCCTACATTTTTTACAATTTTTAGGGAAAAAAAAAAAACTTAGTAAAGAGAGAGGTTGGCGTAAAAAATAAATTGAAAATACTGATCCATAGCGATTAAGAGCGAAGCAGCTCACCTTCAAATAAACATTGATGACGCGACAGAGAATTTTAGAGTGAAGACCATATGTTGGCATTTGCTGATCAACGACTTGATTGGTGGACGCCTCAACCTATAACAATCAAAGTTAAAAAGCTCGAGGCCGTACTACCAACCCCCCATTTATTGAAGAGCAAATTTGTGCAAAAATTCACAACCTATTACCTATCCTTCAAAATAAAACTTTTCAAAACCAAATTACCAAAATAAAAGGAAAAAAAAAATCTCCAAGAAAACTTGAGAGAAAAAGAAGTACCTGCTCGATGTGACCTTGAGGAAAATAGAAAACGAGCTGACCCTGGCGAGGCACAGTGACCAGAGGACCGGCGCAAGCGTGCCACAACTCCTTATACAGAGCATCTTCATGATCTATCATACAGAAACCACAGCTAATATACAAATTAAATTGCACAGAGACATAAATCAAAATTCCCAGCGGGGAAATTTTCATAATTTACCGGCCAACGGAAAATCCGAAGAAGCTCTCGAGGCGCCATCTCTGGCATTTGTATGATTCACAGTATTATACTCCATGGAATGTCTTCCTCTACTGGAAACGTCGGAGGAATTCATTCGCCATCTTCGTGAGGCAGCTTCCAAAGCAATTAGAATGAGAAGGCGAGTGAGGAGCTAAAGGTTTTAGGCATGAGCAGCAACAACGATGCTTGGACCTTTGGATGAATTGCGAGGTCCGCCATTAATATAGCAGAGCCAGAAATGAGAATCCAATTGGAAGAAGAATTTAGCTAGCCCTAGATTGAGCTTCTCCTATGAGGATTGTAAATGTCTGAGAAAATGACCGTTTCCACGTGTAACAGTGAGACTGCTGAAGAGTCTGACAGTAATTTCGTTTTTTTCAATTTTCTTTTTCCTCTTTTATGATTTAAAGGTCAAAACAACCTCTTCTTAATGCTACTCCTACTGGCTGTTGCTGCCACCTCAAGATTTGAGATTAAGAAGCTAATTTACAAAAATAAAATAAATAAATAAAGTCTTTTCTTTATTTTATTTATTATTTTTTTATGTTGTGATGGGATGGCAACCTAGTACAACGTTTTAACTGAAAAATACGTGTCATTCTTAGTTATTCTCATTTGTCCCTAATTCTTCTTAACAAATACGTTCTTTAAAATATTATTATGTTTGTTTGGATAATCATATTCATACCTTTTTGAAATTTGTCTTTATGCCAATCCGACTTTATTTGGTTTTAAAAGTTTTGAATGATTACGATTTTTTTAAAACGGAAGTGAAATAGATAATAATTTAATAAGTGATATATAATTCTTTTCAGAACATTTAAGCTTAGAATGGTGAAGTTTAATGTTTATTTATTGAAAAAAAGAAAAGAAAAAAAAGTGCACCTATTATCAAGACGAAAAAGGCGAGCCGGCTTCTTAAATACTTCAAACTTCTAAGCAAAGCTGAGAATAGTGAAAGCTACAGACAGGATTATAATAAAATTATTGCAAATGCTCTTTTTTTTTTTTTTGGTGAATTCAAATGCTTTTGAGTAGCCACGGCCGGCACCTTCTCATATTCTATTGCGTTGGAGATTGAGAGATGTACGAATTAGACAGGAATTATTTTTTAAATCACTGCAGGGAGTGTGCTTTTTAGTCAACTGTTCCCTTGGAATTTGATGGGTTTTATTGATTTCTATAGAATAATTGTCACTCACTTGGGTCAATGGTTCGTGGACTTAAAATTTATTAACTTAAAATTGATTGGAGGATTCCAATTTCGGAAAAGTATATTTGTTTTGGCTTTTAGTCGCTCTAGAAATTGAAGATTCCTTGCTCCATATGCGGGAAAATGGAATAATTCTATAATATAATATTGATTTTCAATTTTCATGGTAGCATTGAATTAACTGCGTTTCAAGCAACCAAACAAAAGCGAGAAAGATAATTGACGTGGCGAAAAGTCCTTATAAACAATACTGTATTAGGGTCATTTTTCTATCAGTTTAAATCTATAAAACCAAGTTTCAGCAGAGGAAGACTCCTCAAATTTACTCTGCATCCCATTTATCGTCCACAATACCACAAAAGTGAAAACTACATGCTTCTTATTTTACCAAAAAAAAAAGAAAACTACATGCTTCTTTTACCAAAAGTGGAAGACATATATACATAAACTGATACACACACACATATATATATACATACCGAGCTAGCTATACTGCATAGGACAAAAAAGCAAAATAGATAGTTGTCAAGTGGGCTTTACAACCACGTCAAATTACCAGCAATAGAGTATTTGACAGCTATAAAAACCATTTTTATCCATTTTCCAGCTTAACCATCAAAGGATGGAAATATTCTGAATCTCCAAAATCTTTCAAGAAAATGGAACCGTGATATGAACAAAATGCCAAGCAAAACATAAGGAGAGGACCATCAATGAACCATAAAATATCGCTATAAGCTCAACTAACCTTGTTACACAATACTCTATATATTAATAAGACAGTTACAATACCTTCTCTGCTATGCACCCTCAAATCCTTTTAGCGAAAGAAGAAACATAAGCTTTACTTAAAAAGAAAAACAAATTTCTAAAACTATCGCCTGCAGAACTGAGTAAGATGCACCTCTAACCTTATCCAATGCTTATACCACAAAATTTACCTCTCCTAAGGGCTAGCTGCTGAAGGGTGATCCAAACTTCGGTCTTCTTCTGAACACATTCTTGGGTCTGCAATAGCTGAAATTTCTTCCACTTTTGTAATTGAGGTCTGTAAATCCATCCTTTTTAAGTCCTCTCGGGCGTAGATAGTGATCTTGCGGACAATGTGACAAAATTCCCTGCATTTTCGAGATGAAGCCATTAGTTAGATCACATCAATCTAGAAGCCCTAATATAAAGTAAATGAATGAAAATTTATATAATGAAGTCACAAACAATTATATTAATCCACATAAACAAACAGAGACACAAGCTTGCTTACTGCCAGGAATCATCTCCAACAAGCATCATATCACCCTCAAAATCAGTAAAGACAATCAGCCACTTCTTCATAGGAGAGATCAGTTCACCATCGAATTCAAAAATTCGATCCAATTCTGATATCAATTCATCATAACCATTAAACTTGCTGAGGTCAACAGACCTTCCCAAAGCAGTCCCCTGCTTGTGAACCTGAACAAAAAAATTCATAAGCCCTCAGTTCTAGATGAACCAAAATAACACATTTGCAAGAAATAAGTCCCAAAAAATAAAAAAATAAATCAAACAAACAAAATGAGTAGAGAAAGTAGATAAAAGAAAACCTTAATGCAACTTCTTGTTGAACCACCCTGGTGCTTGACCTGGACATCTAGAGAACGCTGCTTTAAAACTTGAAAAGGCATCTCTAGTTCATCACCTCTAACTGCAGTTTCAGCATACTTTGAGCAATTCAAATGCTCCAACACTTGCTCAGATCCCATATCTTGGTGGTGCACTGAAGTGACATCAGTTGCATGACGTGATGAATTGGTAGACCATGCTACGTTTACATGAGGCCTTTTCATATGGGATACTGGAAGAGGATTTGGCGCATGAGCCAAGGCAGGCTCTACTTTCCAAGGGGAAACTCTCTCTGGACGATGAACAGGAGAAGTTTCATCGCAACGCACCTGATGGAATCATAATAATATTTGAGCATCGAAAAGCATCAAAGTAGTACACTGTTTGTATATACCTTAAGGCATCTCCATTTTGATCCAGGCCACCTCGTATGATCAGAATCTTCGACTCCTATAACCCTACCTGAGAACCTAATTAATTAAGAGATATGAAACAGTGAAGTCAACATATTTCCTTGTATCTTCCATTTCCTTGTTTGTCAGTAAATCTTGATCAGGGTTAAAGGACAATCATACCTTTGCTGTAGAGCTTCGTCCCTTTCAAACCTCATTGTGAACCTCATCCCTATAGGATAGTTATTCTTCAAAGACTCCATATATTCATCAAATGGAACAATAAATTCGGCAGGGCTAGTCCTAGTACATTATCACGTACAAATACCATGGAAAATAATAAAGTTGGTAGCTGGTACATCAGGATTAAAGAAAATTGAAAAATCGAAACTATTGAAAAAAAAAATCAGACATTATGTTCACTATATAGAAACATGAACTTTCTGAATATAAAATTATCTATTATACATTATGTCATCTGTGCTGCAAGTGCATTTATAATTGCAGGAACCATGCACATAGATATTTAACACTAACAGTGAACATTATATATATAACATAGGCTACTAATAAGGTATATATCTTATGTCGGAAACCACAAACCTTGGCTTGTAATTGACAGTGAACATTGTACCCGTTGAAACAGCGTGCCGTGCAGTTGCAAGTACTCCAATATGCGTACTGTGACTAGATATGACTGAAGATGGAATATTACTATATTGCCTCATAGCCCGTCTTACCCCGACACGAAGGTCTCCAGTTTCTCCCCTGGAAATGATAATCTAGGAACCATTAGCCAAAGGAATCTTGCAATCATATCAACAAAATAGATCTACAAGCCACCTATTCTTTATCTACAACATCATATATCTCAAACTCAAAAGCTAATGCATAGCAGCAAGCTAGACATGTAGAGAAAACAATGTAAGTGAATATTGGAAGATTCAGTTATTGTTGACCTGAGAAGAATAAAAGCATCGCCTGCAACAAGCTTCTTTGAGCTTACAAAGAGACTCCAACCGCTTTGAAGAAGGTGTCTCTTTGGTCGACCTGGCATGACAATCATATATCACTCATTAATAAGTACCATATGCATTTTAATTTTAATTTTTAAAAAAAGGTTTTTGAACTATATAGAGAAAAATTTACCTATCCTTCAAAATAAAACTTTTCAAAACCAAATTACCAAAATAAAAAGTTAAAAAAATCTCCGAGAAAACTTGAGAGAAAAAGAAGTACCTGCTCGATGTGACCTTGAGGGAAATAGAAAACGAGCTGGCCTTGGCGAGGCACAGTGACCAGAGGACCGGCGGAAGCGTGCCACAACTCCTTATACAGAGCATCTTCATGATCTATCATACAGAAACCGCAGCTAATATACAAATTCAATTGCACAGAGACATAAATCAAAATTAACAGTGGTGAAATTTTCATAGTTTAACGGCCAACGGAAAAGCCGAAGAAGCTCTCAAGGCGCCAACTCTGGATTTTCTATGATTCACAGTATTATACTCCATGGAATGTCTTCCTCTAAAGAGAACGTCGGAGGAATTCATTCATCATCATCGTGAGGCAGCTTCCAAAGCAATTAGAATGAGAAGGCGAGTGAGGAGCTAAAGGTTTTAGGCATGAGCAGCGTTGACGATGCTTGGACCTTTGGATGAATTGCGAGGTCCGCCATTAATATAGCAGTGCCAGAAATGAGAATCCAATTGTGAGAAAATGACTCGTTTCCACGTGTCACTGTGAGACTGCTGAAGAGTCTGACAGTGATTTCGTTATTTCAATTTTCTTTTTCCTCTTTTATGATTTAAAGGTCAAAACAACCTCTTCTTAATGCTACTCCTACTGGCTATTGCTGCCCCTTCAAACTTCGAGATTAAGAAGCTGATTTACAAAAAAATAAAAATAAATAAATAAAGTCTTTTCTATATTTTATTTTTTAGTAGCCACGGCCGGCACCTTCTCATATTCTATTGCGTTGGAGATTGAGAGATGTACGAATTAGACAGGAATTATTTTTTAAATCACTGTAGGGACTAGGGAGTGTGCTTTTTAGTCAACTGTTCCCTTGGAATTTGATGGGTTTTATTGATTTCTATAGAATAATTGTCACTCACTTGGTTTAATGGTTCGTGGACTTAAAATTTATTAACTTAAAATTGATTGGAGGATTCCAATTTCGGAAAAGTATATTTGTTTTGGCTTTTAGTCGCTCTAGAAATTGAAGATTCCTTGCTCCATATGCGGGAAAATGGAATAATTCTATAACTATGGTAACATCTAGGAGTGCAAAAAATTTGAAGTAGTTCAATCTAATTTAATTTAATTATTTGAATTAATTATTTTAGGATAATCAATTTTAAAAAGTTTAAAATTGATAATCAGTTTAATTTTTTACATTAAAATCTAATAAAACCAATCCGATTAATTTTATTTTTATTTTTTTTCCAAAGCTTATGACAATTAATTTAATATTATTATGTAAAATTTATTATATTAATTTAAATTTAAAATTAAATTACTAAATTATTGTATTAATGTAATTATTTTATTTTATTTTATTTTAATATATTTATTTACTTATCCTATTATTTTTTTAATCATTTATATTTTAAATTTTAAAAAAATATATATAACTTTTTAAACAAAATTTAAACACAACAAATTTTTAATGCAAAAAATAGCTCAAATATCAAATATTCAAAATAGAAATGCTCAAAAATTAAATTTTAAAAACTTTTAAAAATTATATAAAAATTGAAACTAAGCAGATTTAGATTTAATATATAGATTGGATCGGATTGAAAAAAAAAATAAAAAAAATAAAAACAATTACTAATTAGATCAGAATGATTATTTTTAAAATATATCAGTTTCATACTGATAAACACATCAACACCCCTAATAGCATTGAATTAACTGCGTTTCAAGCAACCAAGCAAGAGCGAGAAAGATAATTGACGTGGCCAAAAGGACTCATAAAACAATACTGTATTAGGGTCATTTTTCTACAAGTTTAAGTCTATAAAACCAAGTTTTCAGCAGAGGAAGACTCATCAAATTTACTCTGCATCCCCATTTACCGTCCCCAATACCACAAAAATGAAAACTACGTGCTTCTTTTACCAAAAGTGGATGATATATATACATAAACTGATATACACACACACATGCATATATACATATACATACAGAGCTAGCTATACCGCATAGGACAAAAAAGCAAAATAGATAGTTGTCAACTGGGCTTTACAGCCACGTCAAATTACCAGCAATAGAGTATTTGACAGCTATAAAAACCATTTTTATCCATTTTCCAGCTTAACCATCAAGGATGGAAATATTCTGAATCTCCAAAATCTTTCAAGAAAATGGATGATGCCCGTTGGCCATGAAACCGTGAGTTGAAAAAAATGCCAAACAAAACAAAAGGAGAGGACCATCAATGAACCATACAATATCGCTATAAGCTCAACTAACCTTGTTACACAATACTCTATATGTTAATTGGACATTTACAATAATACCTTCTCTCTATGCACCCTCAAATCCTTTTAGCGAAAGAAGAAACATAAGCTGTTCTTAAAAATAAACAAATTTCTAAAACTATCGCCTGCAGAACTAAGTAAGATGCACCTCTAACCTTATCCAAGACTTATACCACAAAATTTACCTCTCCTAAGGGCTAGCTGCTGAAGGGTGATCCAAACTTCGATCTTCTTCAGAACACATTCTTGGGTCTGCAATAGCTGAAATTTCTTCCACTTTTGTATTCGAGGTCTGTAAATCCATCCTTTTTACGTCCTCTCGGGTGTAGATAGTGATCTTCCGGACAATGTGACAGAATTCCCTGCATTTTTTAGATGAAGCCATTAGTTAGATCACATCAATCTAGAAGCGCTGATATAAAGTAAATGAATGAAAATTTATAGAATGAAGTCACAAACAATTATATTAATGCACATAAACAAACAGAGACACAAGCTTGCTTACTGCCACGGATCATCTCCAACAAGCATCATATCACCCTCATTATCAGTAAAGACAATCAGCCACTTCTTCATAGGAGAGATCAGTTCACCATTGAATTCAAAAATCCGATCCAATTCTGATATCAATTCATCATAACCATTAAACTTGCTGAGGTCAACAGACCTTCCCAAAGCAGTCCCCTGCTTGTGAACCTGAACAAAAAAATTCAGAACCCCTCAGTTCTAGATGAACCAAAATAACTCATTTGCAAGAACAAAGTCCCAAAAGAAAAAAAATAAATAAATAAATCTAACAAGCAAAATGAGTAGAGCAAGTAGATAAAAGAAAACCTTAATGCAACTTCTTGTTGAACCACCCTGGTGCTTGACCTGAACATCTAGAGAACGCTGCTTTAAAACTTGAAAAGGCTTCTCTGGTTCATCACCTCTAACTGCAGTTTCGGCAGACTTTGAGCAATTCAAACGCTCCAACACTTGCTCAGATCCTATATCTTGGTGGTGCTCTGATGTGACATCAGTTTGCACTTGTGGCCTATGCATAGAGGTTTTATGTAGCATGTCTCGTTCAGTCACATCAGGGTCACTGAGGAGGGAGATCCCAAAAAGTTTGCAATTGCCACTCCCTTTACTTTTTTCTTCATGTTGCATTTGTAGGTGATCCAAATTCAGTGCCACAGATTTATTAGAATTGTCAGGATATGATGGTGGCAGCAGTGGCAACAACCAATTCCCTGGCTGCTGCTTGACTTGAAGTCCATGCAGTCCATCATACTCAGAACGTGCCCTATATCTGCTGTTGACAGGATTATGGTACTGCAAACCATTGACTTCTGCTACAGAAAGTTTCATGTTGGATTCCATCACTTTAGATGAGGGACCGAGATGCAGTATGGACTCTGGACTTGCAGACAAATTATATATGTTTTCCTGATCAGAAATCTGCTTTTGCAATTGGCTGACATTGACAGGGTTTTGATCAACCAAAGGCCAACCCACCCCATAAGATTCTTGCAAGGCTCGGGAACCGAATATTTGATTCATGCAATGATTTCCGTGCCTTGCTTGAGAAACTCTGTCCTCTGTTCCAAATACAGTCTTACCAAAATTTGGCTCTGCTTGATCTGGACCCTGAGATGCAGTCCACAAATTGACATTCTGCACGGTATCTCGTTCATTCCTACCAAAGGTACCTCTGGAAGTCAACATTTCTTGACCTTGCAAGGACCTTGAAAATTCATTTCGTGAAGTTTCTACAGTGATTTTAGACGAACCTGGTCACAAAATTTAAGCCACTTAGCGGTTTGTATCACCACAAGCAACAAGCCGAAGCAACGTTGGGAATAAAATTTCCCACAGGGGAATAAAATTTCACCACAAGTAATACGGGCCATACCTTCCGTTGCATGTTGAGAAGAATTGGTAGATGATGATATGCTTGCACGGGGCCTTTTCATTTGAGATACTGGAAGATGATCAGGAGCATGTGTCAATGCAGGCTCTATTTTCCAAGGGGAAACCCTCTCTGGACGATGAACTGGTGAAGTTTCATCCCACCGCACCTGCAAAAGACATGCACATGGTTTAATGATAGAAAAGAATGAAAAACAAAAACATTATCCAACTCTACCTTAAGGCATCTCCATTTTGATCCAGGCCACCCCACTGGATCAGCATCTTCAGCTCCAATCACAGTACCCGAGAACCTAATCAATCAAGAATAGAAACAAAAAAACAAAAACAAAAAAAATTGTGAGCTCAAGCATTTTCATCACCTGTTAATAAAAAGAAGAGTTTCAAAAAGCTATCATACCTTTGTTCAGGAGCTTCTTCACCTTCAAACCTCATTTTGAACCTCATCCCTATAGGATAGCTATTCTTGACAGATTCCATATATTCATGGAAGGGAACAATAAACTCGGCTGGGCTAGTCCTATTATTCATGTACAGAAATACCATGGAATGAATAAGTTGGTATAGGAGGGTTTAATTCTGTTTAATAATATGACTCTGGCATTATGAAAATACTTGCAAATATAATTTGATCTTTGCTGCATTTACATGATATGATGTCAGGAATCTTGTACAGATAAAATTATACATAAAATATGGAATAATGCAGAACCACACACCTTGGTTTGTAATAGACAGTGAACATTGTACCCGTTGAAACAGCATGGCATGCTGTCGCAAGGACACCGATATGCATACTGTGACTAGATATGACTGAAGATGGAATATTACTCATTTGCCTCATAGCCCGTCTTACCCCTACACGAAGTTCACCGGTTTCACCCCTGGAAGTGACAATCAAGAAAAATGATCAGGCACAAGAGATTTACCACTGCATAAAACAAAATAAATCGACAAAAGCACCAGTTTATATGAACTAAAATTAGCAATGAAATTAGTGATTGAAAATGATTGTTGACCTGAGAAATATAAAAGCATCTCCTGCCACAAGCTTCTTTGAGCTGACAAAGAGACTCCACCCACTTTGAAGAAGGTGCCTCTTCGGGTGACCTGACACGGAAATGATACATCGGTCATTGATGAGTAAACTATATGGAAAAAGAACAAATTGTTGAACTTTATAGGAATCGCCATTTGAGCATATAGTTGAGAAAATGTTGGAAGACTGTAAAAGGAAAACAAACATTTTCTAGGTCAACATTCAAAACACTCAATTTCCTGATAATATGAACTCAATTGAAGAACGAATTCAGATATCTAAGTCACTTCACAAATCTTATTTCAGCCTACATAAAGCAGAGCAGATAATCAATAGTTTATTGCTGATGAAAAAGCAATATGAAGCAACTTAAGCAAGCAATGAGTTTATATTCTAATGAAACAATTATCAAAAGTCAGATATGCAATGTTAAGATGATCAATGACTTGAGATTCTTGTCTGTGTATAAACCAATAAGTCCCATCCAAAGGAAATGAAAAAAAAAAATTGTAAGCAACAGAGAGGATTCATGGTTTATGATTTGCAAGCAAGCACTCAGCTGCAAGCTTCACATGTGCAGTCCATCGACACAATCAGTAATTTGGAAACAAATGAAGTTCAGTAATTGTAACATATATAACATTTTGTTGAGAAATTCAACAATATTTACAAGTCAATATGGCCTCATTTAAGAATAAAAGTAAAACTATAAAAGATTAATTTTTACATAGAATTATTATTACAACTAAATCACGAGCAAGCTATTACCTCTAAAGATATGGCGAAAACGCCATTCACTACCGTGCAAATCCTTAGCTACCAACTCTTGGTTGGGAGGTTGCTTAGTCATATCCTGCAAAGAAAACCACCAAGTCGAACAATTCAGGACATCTCTCTATCTCTTCTCCACACATTAATATTTATATGCCAGGGAAATAGCTAACCAGTCGAGGGAGGCATTCATCTGCATGTCGTTTCAGCACAGAGAAACCACCATGAGTGCTTGTATCCGAGGCTGTGAGTGTCTTACAAAAGGAATGCACACGAGGGCGTGAAGGAGGAGGGGGCAGAGTTTCCTTAACCACCAAATTCTCATCTTGCTGGAATAACAAAACGGATTGTTGTTTGTCAGTCCATTTATCATTCCCTTCTACTTTTTTCTAATAGGAACAAAACTAAATAAAATGCAATTAACAAAGAAAGGATATGCATACTTTAGGTTCAGGAAGCAAAGTCACTTGAGCAAATACTTCATCTGTGTCAGGTTCCGCCTGCAAAAATTTTTAATTTTTATGGGAAAAAAATAAACTAAACATTAATAACGCTATTCATGGCAGTGAAGGAGAAAAACCCAAATATAAACCCCATCCATATGAGTTAAGAGTGAAGCAGCGAACCTTCAAAAGAACATTGATAACCCGGCAGAGGATTTTTGAGCGAAGATTATAGGCTGGCATTTGCTGATCAACCACTTGACTGGTAGACGCTTCAACCTGTTTTCAACACAATCAAAGAAACAAACCCCCCATTTTAGCAAGACAAAACTTGTGAAAATTCCAGAACCCATCCACTAAAAGAAAACCCCCTTCGAACCAAACTTAAAAATTGAAAACAAAGATTACATAAATAAATGAAAATTAGACTAAAAATATGAGATAAATTGGAAGAGGAAAGTAAGAACATACCTGTTCGATGTGACCCTGAGGGAAATAGAAAACTAGCTGACCTTGGCGAGGCACGGTGACCAAAGGACCCGCGCAAGCGTGCCATAGTTCCTTATACAAGGCATCTTCATGATCTGTCATAAGCAAGAAATTCCAAATTCCATTACACTATAGGCAAAAAGAAAATCAAATTCAAAGTCGGTTCGATTTTTACCGGCCACCGGAAAAGTCGCAGAGGCTCTTGAGCTGGTATTATTATTACCAGTATTATACTCCATGCTAAAATTATTATTGCTGCTTCCTCTACTGAGAACCTCCGAGGAATCCATTTCTCATCATCAACTTCTTCCAAGCAAACACCTTGAATTTGATAAAGTAAAACATAATTAAACTTTATACAATTCTATACGAATCTGGTCCCCCTTTTGACTAATCACGCGGTGTTTTCCTAACTCTATTTAGAAACCAGAAAATAACGACAAAGTTATACAAGGAAATTGTTTCGCCGTAAACTGACTTTTATTCTTCTTCTTCTTCTTCTTCTTCTTCTCTGGAGATTGAGGAGGAGGATTAAGTGAGAGAGGGAGAGAGAGCGAGGGTTCCAAATGCCTTCCAAGAAAATTCACCTTGTTGTTTCAACGTGTCACGGTGAGCTTCTGAAGAGTCAACAAGAATTCCTTTTTGGTGTTTTCTGTAAATAATAAGAGGTAACAATAAATATAGAAATGAAAATAAAAATGCGATTTTTACTTGCAAAGTTCATAAAATTCAAAGTTTTCAATGAACAAGAAAGATAAGAGTAAAATTACTCTGCATTTCAAGTGAGTGGCTGTACAGTTTGTGTGGTCTCAAGACTCAGAGACCACGCTTCTCTTCGCTCCTTTTTTATTTTATTTTATTTTATTTTATTCCCTTTATCTTTATTAAATTATTATTTTTAATTTCATCGGCTCCTAGGTGGCTCCGATACTGTATGTAATTATTTCAACTTTCAACCCGTTGTGGAATTATTGCCGCGGCGGGCAACCGGTCGCTCCGGTAACAGAACCCTCCTGCAATCTATGTCCACATGTCAACCGGCAAACGGAGATATTAGTGGGATGGTTGAAACGGATTTTATTAACGCCGTTACTGCTATGGGCCACACGTGTCTTGGTTATGTGGGCTAACATGTAACGACGTTTGTCTTGAGTAACGGAAAGGTGTTCTGATTTCGGGGGGTGGTTTTGTCCTGTTATTAACAGGCAGGATTGGTGGGTCTTTATACAATCCTACAGAGAGAGAGATGGTAAAATCACCTGCTGCTAGATCACCGGCCAATGGAAATGAATCTGGGCTGTGATATCTCGGTCGTGCTTTGGGGGTTGTCTCTTTTCCGAGGTAATGGAATCACTGCTCGTTTTGAATAAAGCCTATATGCCCGGGAGATGACATGGTTGCGTGACTTACCATTCTGGGAAGGACACGTGTCGTCAAATTTGGAAAAGGATGCCTTTCGTGCTGTTGTGGGGGTGGTACACTAAAATTGTATACAGCAGGAATAACAATCGCCACGTGGACTCCCTCCACATCACGATATTCACGATCTTTACAGAGGAAAAGTCCAATTCAACCCACAGACCCAGCAGATTGCTTGCAGATTTATACTTTTTGTTTTTTTGGGTGAATGCTTGCAGACTTGTACATATATCATCATGATTCGTATATTTATATATATAATATATTTACCAATATATATAATTGAAAGACATATATACAGACAGTTCCACATCACAATACGAAAATAAAGAAGCCAAGGGAAACAGCAACGTGTGCGATAAAAACATTAAAATAATATTGATTTTTTTGAAATTATTGTTCAAGTTAAATTAGGAAGATTACCAACATTAAAATTGAGGTTTTCACATCTTTAATATGGGATTAGAGAAGTTGAATTCAAAATCATTGAATGGTAAAAGATCGTGACAGTTACACACAGATTTTTCACATTTGTTCGGCCATGAGATTCATGCACTGAAACATCGATTGGAAATGAAGCTGTATATCAGGTGCGTAACAACAACTCTCCTAAAGAAAAGAAAAAAAAAAGGTGCAACAATATCTCCTATATAAATATGTGCGGAAAACATGAAACATGTGTGATTTGAACTTTTATTTAATTGTATAGTTTGGATTAAAAAATATAAAGAAAAAAAGTTTTTAAAATTCAGTTATAGAAGGATGAGTATATATATCCACATGGCTAGCAGAAATGATGGAAAGATAGAGTGAGTAAAAGCATCTTTAACTGTGTTATATATTGCTATAAATAGATATTTAAAAAATAAAAAACTGGTTGTGTTTATTAACTTTGTCTAAGTTAATATGATGAAAAATAAAATAGACAATGTTAAAAAAATTATCTATTTTTACAAAGTTTATTAAAATATCCCTCAACAATATCATAAATTACATATCATCAATGAATATAGCAATTCATAGAATCAATGAGATTAATATTTAATTTTAATTTTATTGTCTATTAAATAGACATCTATGTCACATAAATATAAAAAAAATTTAAATAATATACCATATAAATTATAATTTTCCAAACAAATACAATTTATGAAAATTGCATAGTACATTGTAAGGGTGAGCAAAAATACTAATTAACTTACTAAATTGACCAATTCAATTCACTCTAAATTTATTTAGATCAATTATTTCATAGTAATCAAATTAAATTGGTTTTAAAAGTTCAAAACTAATAATTTTATTAGTTTCAAAAAACAAAAAACGGATAAAACTGATTCAAATCAAACTAGTTAATATATAACATATTATTATATTTTAATATTTATATTATAATTTATATTTATTTTAACAAACTCTGTATTATTTATCTTATATATTCTAAAAACAAATATTTTCCTTTTTTCAAAATACAGATTTTAATAAACTGTTTAGCTATTTTACATAAATAAAAAGGTCAAAATTCAAAATTTAAACTTTTTTCATCAATTCCACCATCATTTTGGAAACAGATTTGGCATTTGCATGTTTTTCCAAAGCTAAAATTTGTCATTTGCAGTCTTTTTTATGATATTTTATTAATAAAGTTTATTTCACATCATTCTCATATTAGTTTATCATATCAATATTCTATCTGTAAATTTTATGTGAAATCGATGCATCACGTGTTTCTTGGACGGCACTGAGTTTGTTTAGTTTGGTTTGTTTTTGTTCTTCAGTTTCATATATCATCTAATAATATTTCAAAATTTCAAATATGATTATTTGATCGGTTTTTAGAGCTCTAGCAATATCCTAATTCGGACAATTTATGTGATTTGATAGTGCATCTATGTTGAGGTATTTGGATTGCACAAAACCATTTTGTTTTTTAGAGCTCTCATCCTAATCTTATAACTATAGTTCGAATTGCTATGAAAAATAATTTAGATTTTTTGGCATTTGGTCATCATTCAGGGTAAATTTTTTCTTTACCGGTAATTGTTTCAGTACCTAATTTTGGTCAATCCAATTATTCAGTTTGCCCACTTCATTGGCATCATTAAAATTAATTGTAATGTATCGTTTAAATATCCTAGACTAGAGTATGGGATTGGGTTGATAGCTCGTGATAATTTGGCCAATATTGTTTTTGTTCATCATATGGTCATTCCTGCCTCATCTCCTTTGATGGCCGAGTGTTATGCTATACTTCATGGTCTTCTCTTTGCCACATATTGCTATTGAGTCTGATTGACAAACAATTATTTAAGATATTCTTCATGGTCATTCAACAAGTGATTAACGTATTAGTTATTTATTTAAAGACATTATGTTTTTTAGCACCTTGTTTCCCAATTGTAGTTTTTTTTATGTCCCTAGATCTAATAATCTTTTAGTAGATTAGTTAGAAAAATGTTCTGGCTAGATCCATTCTCATTTTTAGGATTGATGTCTATTATGGAGCTTTTTTGTTGTTGTTGGCTGCTGATGTTTCATTTTCTTCTTTTTAATGAAACTCAACTTTTGGTCCCAAAAAAAAAAAAAAAACTCCTAGTATCTAACTTTTAAAATGTCAAATTTATAAATTTAGATTTAAACTCAAACCAAAATCAATCATTCTATCCAATCAAAACTAACCATTGAGTGCTTATCACAGTATGTAAACATGCCACTCTTGAATGAGATATTATATTTCTGCTAGTTCACTGANTTTGGTCCCAAAAAAAAAAAAAAAANNNNTCCTAGTATCTAACTTTTAAAATGTCAAATTTATAAATTTAGATTTAAACTCAAACCAAAATCAATCATTCTATCCAATCAAAACTAACCATTGAGTGCTTATCACAGTATGTAAACATGCCACTCTTGAATGAGATATTATATTTCTGCTAGTTCACTGATAGACTATAATTATTATTATTATTATTTTTTAAATTTATCTGTAGCGGAGTCATAGGTTCAAAAGGTATTCAGCGAGTGAACCAACTCAGACGTCTTTTTAAATAGATAAAAGTTTGCGATGAGAGCCCGTATCACTAAAATTTCACTATTTTTCGTGCAGTAACAACGGAGATGAGCATTTGAGTCCAAATAGTGCTACCAATACTTAAATTATAACTCCCGTACTTGCAGGTGTAAAAACTCAGCTAACTCTTATTACTGAGCTACACCTTCAAATGCAATGGATTATAATTATCTAGTGATTATAGACGATCAAATAGTAATATACTTATTTGCTTCTTCACCGCAAATGTTTAAAAAATACATTTTTTTTATCTGAAATGAGATTCCCTGCTACAGATTGCTGAATTGTAAATTGCCCTAAAACAAACACTCTTATTAATTTTTTATTTCTTGGTTGGGCTGTTCAAAAGGATTACTAGAAAACATACGGCAAAATTATCAAATTGAATTAGATTAAATTTAATATTGAAATCGATTTAAATTTAATTAAAAATTAATAATTTAATTGAGGATTAAGTAATATTAATTATTGAAAAGCTGATTAACACCGCAGTGTACAAAATTTGAGGATTTATCAAAACAAATATTCATAGGATAAGGGCTGTGACTATTATTTATTATTTTAGCAGTAATAAATTATGGAAAAAGAAAAATAGGCGATGACTAGACGAGTAGCAAGCGTCACAGTTGCATGTACTTTGCAGAGGTGGGATGGCATTGTATGGTTGATGGAAAAAAGCTTTTCCTCAGGGTAGTTATAAAAATGGGGTCCACTATGCTCGTCTTCTTCCATTAATGTTCCGTCATAATCATCCAAACGAGGAATCTGGATCCTGAATAATAATGATGATGATAATAATAATAATACCCTCTTCTTTTTCTTCTCTTCCTCCGACCCATTATATTTCTAATTCTTTCCCACTGTTTGGGCACACGGTTAAGTGGAACAACCACTCAGCCCCCACATTCAGTTGTATCTTGTTTATCCATTATTTGACATCATCATCTTTTTTATTTGTTGACCATCACTGAGATAATTCTCATTTCTTTTTCTTTTTTTTCTTCTTTTGCTTTCACTTCTCTGATTCTCATAGCCCAAATAGTAAATGACCGTGTGAATGATTTTCCGAATATAAAATAAAAGTTGACTAAACCAATATGAATTTGTAGAAATTCTATTTTCTTTTTTTCCGAAATTTGACAGAATAAAACCGACGTTACTAGTTTAGAAATTTATCAAATTAATCGTAAGCGTAGCTATATAAAAATATGTACATTTAAGAAATACTATTTATAATTAGGATCCCTTATTTGATTTTCTAGGCTTTTGGTTTTTTGTTTGAGAGATTAAGCTTACAAAATAGAGTTTTTATTATTTATTGAGATCCATATTGAAATAGTAAATATTAATTAGATATATATGTAATATAAAAATTTATTTTGAAAGATTTAATCATTTTAAAATAGTCAATTAAATCGTTAAATAACATATGGATTTAAAAAGAATTACTATTATAATAGAAATTTATAATGGCAAAATGAAAAAATTGATTAAAACTAGTTTTTTTTTTTTTTTTACATATTTTTATTACAAATAGGAGAATATTTTCTTTTTGTAGCCAAGGATATTTGAATTTTTAACCTAAAAATGTATTTTTAATGATTTTTTCTAGATCTATATCTACGAGTACAAATAATTTTCAATTTAATGTTAATGTTTTTTTATTTAATTTTTTAACTAGGTGAAAATTTTAATTATTATTTAAAATATATATAATTTAAGTAAAAAAAATAAAAATGGAAACAGAAAACCAAAATATAAACGCTACCAAACAATGGTATCGATGTGATAGCCTATGGTTTTAAACACAAAGACAGGTGGTGAACGAGGACTGAGAAGGTTTTGGAAATATAGAAAGTGCAAATAAAAGTGGAGAAGATTCAACCACAAAAAATAAAAGTTGAGAAAGCACAATGGCAGGTCTTTATTATGCTTGATGAAGACTTTATTAATTTGTATCTATCCTCAAATTCCTACGGGGTAGCTCAGAGTTTGAAATGGTAAAATTACTCGTCCCTAATACTCCAAAAATTTTAAACCATCTGTCTGAAATTAACATCTCATTGACCAACAAAACAACCCCAATTACTTCTCTAATCTCATCGTGCCTGCTGTTGCCACACCAAAACTTAATTCCAAGTTTTGATAAGGATGTTGGATTAATTGTTTGTTTATCCATGGAGGTGGGGCTTTTGCAACTAATTAATTAATCTATTTTTTTAATTAATATAAAATATATTCAATGATGTGTCCGAAAGCTTCAAACCTCAATCAGATATTAGTTTATTGGATTATAAAAGATGCATTATATTCTTATACGAAATCGACAACATGCATCTCAGCACCGAGGACTTCCGACAATTAGGATAAGATTAAAATAATTTTATATACCATGCTCATGTCATCGTGTTGCAGCTGGACCCTGTGTTTTTGTCTTCTCTATTCTTTTTATTCTTATTAACAATTAATATATACTAATGACTTTGTAATTAATTAGGATTAGGAGAGAGCCCCAAATGCCAATTTTTATTTTTATTTTGTAATTAATTGAAAGGATTTCATTCCAACGCAGAATGAAAATGAAAATAAAAAAAAAAATGAAATGGAGATTGAGTTGACCAAATTTGATGCTGCTGCTACAAAGTTATAACTATATATGATTTTTTTTTTTTTCAATTGATATGTAAATATTATATATATTTTTTAATCCGGTTTAAATTGGATGAACTCACAAAAAAATAAAACTCGCGCAATCTAAATCTAACTCAAAATTTTACTTAAAAATGAATGATGCCCACTCACGTACATGACTTTGACCACTCAAAATCCTACAATCATTGTATTCACCAAACACAGTATAACTAAATAATACTTCACTATATTTTTCTATACAGGATACCAAATAAACCCTAAATTATTAAATTCTCCCAATGTAAATCTACTCAATCTATCGAACTCAAAATTTTACTTAAAAATGAATGATGCCCACTCACGCACATGACTTTGACCACTCAGAGGAAAGCTTAACCCGTGACCAAAACCAGCTTTTGCTTCACGCTCTTCGTACTGCCACTGGGACAATGAGACTGTGAGAGCGGTCCATCATCATCATCCAACCATTCAATTCAAACAGCACAATAATATAACGCAAGGCCGTTAATGTCCTTTTGTTGTCGTAATAATGGTCCATGGTCCATTGTTGCCGATGGACCAGCCGATGATCCAATGCCACAGTTAAAATGGGGAAAAAGTTGAGCTGAGGGCTTAAAGATGAAAACAAAGGCTAATTAAGGCTGTTTGCTAGGCCCGTTTTGAAAGCAAAGCAAATGTGGGCCTCACAAATAGATATTTCGTGACCCGATTGATTCATAGGATTCGGTTTGGGTGTTTTTATGTGTAAAGGAATCAAATTGATTCACCAGAAGATAATAATAATAAAATTTGGCTAAACCAAAACTACTTAGCACTTGGGTTTTTCTTAGTTTAATTTAGTTTTAACCGAGAAAGTGGGAAGATGGTAGGCAGGTTCTTTGCAGGGACAGGGATGAGGGAAATGGAAGACCAATCCCTCTCAATTAATCCTATTGTGCTTCTCTCAGGCCCTCCTTCCTGGTGTTTGTTCTTTCTCTTTCGCTTCCAATATAATAAGCAATTGGGCTTTTGCTTGCTGAACCATTTGTTAATTAGTTCTAGGCTATGATTGTTTGTTCATTTTGCAGTGGAAAAACCTCTTTGCTATTCCAGTTCGCATTCAACGCCGCACTGGAAGAGACCCATTATAGGAATCGCAAGGTGGTGTTCATTTGCAACCGGCAAAGATTAGAAAAAAATCCCCCATTCCTCTCCCAAGTACGCAACCATTTTCCCTCTCTCTCTCTCTCTCTTTGATTTCCCTGTTCATTGTTCATTGTTCCATCTAGCATATCATAATTTTTCAGGGCATTGACAAGTCCTCTGATACTCTTCATCGCATAGAAATGAAGTAAGTTAAACTTGCGAAATTACAAGTTAATAACAAAATGAGCTTCCTTTGCGATGTTTGAAAAGTGGGATAATGGTGAGCTCCATTTTTTAGGTACGTGGACGATGACGAAGGCATTAAGAAATACTTTGCTGCGTTTCACTTGCATGACACATTTCCTGCCGCTGTTGTTGTTGATGATTTTGGAAATTTCTTTGATGATAGGTGTATCTCTTTGATTTAATTATTTGTTTTGGTCTCGAATTAGACAATCCAAATATGATAATTTTGTTTTTTTAATCACTTTTTTCAAATGAAAGGAGCTGCCAAGAGAGATATGGTAATCCTCGTGGAAGAGACTTAGCAATGGTTCGGACGCTAGCTTTATGCCACAATGCTATTATCCATGCGAAGTGAGTGAAACCCAGCATTTTCTAGATGTGGATGACTTAAATTTCTATCTTATGAAGTAATTTCAATGGGCAGTGAAACAGGCCCTTGCAAGCTTCTTTTATCGGATACACACCACGGAGACACTCCAAGGTCGCTCTTCATCTATAAAAGATGGGTTCCTACTATCTTCACAATTAGAGGTGGTAATTGGTCTTCATGATTGTTCTTTTATTAGATTTGCATATAATGTCTGTTGGCAACCTATAAAGATTTTTGGGTGTGCTGTTTGTGCTGAAGAAGGTGATGGGTCAGGATATTTTTATCTCAAGAGTAACGGCAAACTAGGGAGTGAAGATTCGGGGAGAAGAAGAATTGCCAAGTATTCCGTTGCTCTTCAGTTCTTAATTTTGGAGGGGATCACTGAAGACTATGAACAGTAACCCTTTTGGCAAAATATCCAATATATTGTGGTTCCAATGACAAAATGTATTGCTACTTTTCAACTAGACAATATCTGATCTTTACATCTTGGCTATTAATCAAGATTTCAGGGTTTCTTAATTTCTTAACAATTGAAAATACTTACACCATTCCATGTATGTATAATCCTCTGTAAAAGCAGTATTATGGATATTATGCAGAAAATATGGCATTTTAGCTTCAGATTTATTACTAATTAGTATATCACAGTTTAACTATACTTTGTTACATTCAGTGCCCAACGTATAATCAGAACAGGAAAAGAAAAAAAGATGATTTATGTAAATATGGAGTATTTTACAGCTAGTAAACTCCTTTCTGATACTCTGGCTCGCAGAATTCTCCACCAAGATCATCACAAGCCTCACCTGGGAAAACCCTGAATTACACACAGATCATCATCAACATGAATCATAAAATATTTTATGGGATGATAAACAAATTATTAACTACCGCAAGAAAGAAGGTATATATAAGAACTTAAACCAGCAAGTTGAAATTAATTTTATCAACAAGATCTTACGTCTTGGGATCGTCGTAGTCCATATAGTCTCGGTTAACAGGTTCTGAAGCAGTCCCGGCGGTGGGCTTCTTGGCCTCTGGTTTGAGTTTCACTTCAGGATACATTTCAACATCACAGGCTTCTCCTCCAATGGTCTCGCACGCCTCTGCTGGGAAAACTCTGCAAAATTTTATCCCAGAACAAAAAACGAACCAGACAATGTTAGAACAGTCTTTAGGAGACAAATACCAAAGCAAATCAAAGTGAGTTTTATCTTACGAAGTCTTGGAGCTGTCATAATCAAAAGTTACAGTATCTTGACCAGAAGGGTTTGCCTTGAGGCTGAGAGAGGGAGACCTGGTGGAAGCTTGTAGCTTTGGAATAAACTTCCATGGCAAGGCCAGAGATTTGGTGGGTGCTAATGGTGGAAGATACAGACAGGCCTGCATTTCGATGGTTGATTTTTGAATGTTTTAGGAATTGGGTTTTAAACTTGGAAAGATATTAAGCTTGGAGGTGATCACATGTATTACAGATAAAGGTACTCAGATTTCTTTGAGACTGGATAAGGTTTAGATCATAGTGTTACGAAGATGCCCCTCAGTTTTGGATTTATTTACTCACTTGCTATCAGATTGGATGGACTCCTAGTTTTGATGGTCTATAATTATTAACGCACTCATCATCGAGGGCTATGCAACTTACAAGCCTTCTCTCCCAGAATGCCATCTTATTTCGTAATTTATTTAATAAGCCAATTAACAATTTAGAGGTCATTATTTTGTTGGGACAAGTCCTATTGTATTTAGTTTCCAAAAAAAAAAAAAGAAGCCTATTGTATTTAGAGGTTTTCTATTATAGAAAACATGTTAATTTATTATGTTTATAAACGATAATATTTCATTTATAAAAGAATTATTTCAATGTTACTTCCATTGTAATCGGTTATAGTGTTGAAAAACCGAGTCCCCATTGAATACAGCATCTCTTTAAACATTATCGAACAAACCCAGAAGACAACAGTATTTTTGTTGCAAAAGAATAGTTTTTTTTTTTTAGGAGAAATGTTGCAAAAGAATAGTTACATAACAGTTTTCCTCCCAATTTCATAGTTTTCCTCTTATGGCCATGGGTAGTCTATTCTGGATTTCTTTAAGAAATTTAAAAAAAAAAAATTATATTCCAAAGAAGTTTTAGATGGTCATTTGATAGTTGTCTTTGCTTGAGAGGATCTGGTCGTGGATGAAAATTGTAGTGATGAAATTGGCCTACCAATATGCCCAGATCCAAATAAATGATAAAACATGGCAAAGTTTGCAGCATTTGTAATTTGTTAGGTTGACATTCACAGCTGGAAGAGGCTAAGTCACAGTTATTTTTGCTCCCCCATGCTTTTTAAACTTGCTTTTTCTTTTTTTTTTTTTTTAAAGCATGAAAACTTTTGGCCCCATATGCATGACCACTTAGCTCTCTAACATCCCCACCATCTCACTGACCTTCTTTTTTTTGTTCCAGTCTTTTCATACCCTCCAAGGCAATATGCACTGCATGAGGCTATATTTTGTCACACTTCTTGAAAGACAAACTTAATTAATACTGGCAATGAGACCCTTCAGAACAGAGTCAGTGGAATTTCAATTTTCACAGCAAGAAAGTAAGAAGAGATTTAAAATCACAAAATATCAAAGTCATAATTGAGGCTATTTAGATCTGACATATTGATGTGGAATAAAGCAGATGAGAAAAAATTCATTTGGTGAAATGCAAATGCGATTTGATCCATGCCAGATCAGTTAAGCAGTGTAAAGCAGAAAGGTTTATTCTACGCTTTAAAGCTCACATGATCATATGTATATACCATTGTTCATAGAATATCATAAAAACTGTCAATTTTTTGAGGAAAAAGAAGCCCGTGATTTCAAAAGAGTTGTGTCCACAAAAAGACGGCCAACAATACCCCACCATCATTAGAACTTAGAAGGTGAAAAAAAAACAATAATGGAGATGCTTCCCACATAGTAAAAAAGATAAAAACTCCTACTCTTGGGTTAGAATTTTCGTTTTTTACTTCAGGCTTCTTTCACTTACAGCATTAATCATTATTTGTTTCTAAAAGGATAATAGAAAACTAGAAGTTTGAAGAACAAAACCCTGAAAGCAAAAAAAAATAATCTCAGCTGTCAAGTTCCAAAATCTACAAGAAACAGATTTGTACTTACATTTGATTTTAAAAACTGTGCAGTTGGGTTAGCATGTGAACGAGTTCGTCGCTTGAAGGTCTTTCAGCAGGCAAATCTGATAGGCATACAACAGCAATTCTCACTGCCATTAACATCTCATCTTCCTCCCCTTCTTCCCCTATAATGCTCTTATCTAATGCTTCCCGTGCCTCCCCTGCTTGCTGCAAGTGCCGCAGCCACTGTCCCAAACTTCCGCCACTAGCTGCTTCGCCGAAGAATGGTTCAGTTGGGTCTCTACCAGTTAACAAAACACCCAATATCATGCCGAAACTGAAAATGTCGCTTTTATCAGTATACCTGTCAATATAAACAACATAGTCCTTCAACCAAGTGTATAATGAGTTCCAAAACATTCATAAAAAAATATTAGTCATGGATAAACACAAGTCATGTCAATGGGCAACATTTCTTTTGTCTCTGAATAAGAATAGACAGAACAGAGCAGAGAAAAGAAAAACATATATCTAATTTCAAGGGATTCTTCACTCACCTATTGCCAGGGAAAGTTTCCATTAGAGCTGAATGATTATCATTTCCATATTATGTAATGCAGTTTGGATTCTCTTAAACCACACGTCTTGTAAATTAAAATTTCAAGCTTCAACTTATGGAGATCAATTAATACTCCATCAAGTTCCATAAAAAAAACTGAATCTTCAAGGCAAATGATACAATCAAATTACGATCCATTTTCAGGGTTATTATTAAATTTAAATTTCTATTTTTTCTAACAAATAGTAGTCAGGATCATAAGTTGCTAATGATACATCAAGCAAAATAGAAAAATAGAAATATTTTCCTTTTACTAGAAACTAAATGGCTTGGCATATTTGAATGCCAAATTCTTGTTAAGTACGCTGCAGCAAGGCAATGATTCCTACTAACTCCATAACAAAGCTAAGTCTCACAGCCCAATACAAGGCTCAACTGAAATTTGATCATAGATCCCTCAAACAGTAACTATAGAAAAACAAAATTGAAAATGCATATCAAATTTGGATGGTATCCAAGTTAGTCGGATCATGTACCTGCCATTTTGAAAACACTCAGGAGCACTATATCCACATGTTGCCCGATTGAAATTGGGCATAAGCTTTGCCAGCCCACAATCTGCCAACCTGGGTTCAAACTGTGCATCCAACATCACATTTGTTGGTTTTAAGTTATAGTGCAGAATCTGAGGAACAAATGAATGAAGATACTGAAGTCCCTTAATCACCCCAACTGCGATTCGAAGCCGAACATCCCAACCAAGCTGCAACTGATTTTCCCTCACTCTATTCATAGCATCCTCCAAGCTCCCACTGGGCACATAATCATAAACCAAAGAGAACCTGTCGTGTTCCCTAACATAAGCCCTCAGGCTCATCAAATTTCTATCTCTCAAGCTAGCAAGCACTTCTAGCTCCTGCTGTATCCTTCTCTTCGCTGACTTTCCATGCGCCTCCGGCGAGCCACTCTCGGAAAAGGGTTCGAGCCTCTTGACCGCAATGGTTAGCCCATTGTCAAGAATAGTCCTGTAGTACTTCCCACTCGAGCTCGATCCTAGCAACTGGTTTTCATTGGCCAGAGCTGATTGGAGCGTTTTTGGATCGATTTTTGGTGAAAATATAACAGGGCCTCTAAGAATTGGGGTTCTGTTTATGTACCTAAGAAAGCTTCGAACTAAATAAGCAAAGAGAAGGGCACCAATTAGTCCAGTCAGTACTCCTAAAGCAACGCTGAGAATGATTCTTCGAAACCCATTTTTGAAGTGGTGTGGAACAGACGGCGAAGGAGGCTCGGAACCAATATTTTTGCTCATCATCTCTTGGCATAGCATAGTTTGATTGCAGAGGCAAAATATGACGAAAAGTAGAAGCAGAACAAAGATATTTCGGGTATATCTTCTACCATCCATAGAAAGCATAGAAAACCGCAAATCAAGAAAAGAAAGTTGGAGTTTAAAAGCTCACAAATTTAACAGAACCCACATACCACAATGGTCTTCCAGGAGCTTCGCTCTATGCACACCAGATTGAATAGGACTAAATGCAACTTTTTCGTTTTAGCACCGGAAAAGGCTAAGCCTTTTTTAGCTTCAGCTCCCGTGGAAGAAAAGGAAATCAAACCCAGTTCTGATATGCTCCGAGTTTTGCAGGGAAATGCATAGGAAACCCATGAGAGAAGCCTCTGTCTCTCTCGGAGTGTTCAACAACTTAGGAATATCAGATAAAATTCGAATTTTTCACAGGAAATCTTCACAAGCAAGACGGAAAGAATCGCCATTTCGTCACGGAATCGCATCTCTTATCCTACACTCGCAGAAAATGTGAATCTGTAAAAATCCCAGCTCACAAATGCTACATTCTCTACCACACCAGAACTTCCTCAACCAAAAGAATAATAATAATAATATATAGTATTCACCACCAAAGAAGTCTAAATGGGAGGACCCAGTAAAGAAAATCAAAATACGAAATGTTTTCCTTACCTAAAAGAAAGAAAAAATTTAGTACGTTCCAAAACTTAGAGAAGCAAAGTCAGACAGACACTCACAATTTCACAAAGCACATCAAAACAAAGTCCTTTTTCTTCAGAAACAACAACAACTACTACTACTAAAACAAATAATTGTCCCCTTAATGTTCAAAAATAAAAAAACAAAATCCAAAACAGTGTTCCCTATAATGAATGGAAAAACTAACAGCTAGTTTGCTCCACCATCTCTTCTTTCTCAATCTCTCTCCATGTGAGATTCACACAAACTTTCTCTGCCTGCCTCTTTACTTTGCTTTTCTTTTTTTTTTTTCTCTCTCATGCGGGAGGAGAGGCAGAGAGGACCATTCCTCAATGACCAAACTGGGGCTTCCCGCCTTTCAAGAGTTAACCCCATACTGGATTGTGGGGTCCCCTAGACACGTAAGCAGAACACCCCCTCGTGTCTCTATCACGAGGCCGAAAGTGAAACATCGAACTGTGTGAGGCATGGATGAGCAATCAGATCTCTTCTGTGGGTCCGGCTCAGAAGAGATCATGGCCGTTCAGAAGGAACCACGGGAATTTGTGCGAGGTGGCTTTTTGTAAATTACACAAAATTGGCATTGTCTGTCTTATCACGAGGTTTTTAGTAAAGTTTGTTTTTCAATTTAATCGAATAATTGTTCCTTCTTTTCTTTTTCCTCTTGTCGTGTAAAAAATATTACTAATTTTAATTTTCTTTTCTTAAAGCATTCAAAACACGTGTGAGCGTGCGAGGACTTTTTAATTCATGTCACCTATCCAAAATTTAATTACAGAGGATGAACAGTACCAGCTAACATAGGAATTCTTGTTTGATGGAACAGAAATTTTAAGCAGCTATTGGAGTGGTGATGAGAAATCATAGAGGATGTGTTTGTCTTCTCACTGCAAAACTTATTGATTGTGGCTCGGCTCAAGTGGCAGAATTGCAGGCTTTGGAATGGTTGGAATTCTGTTTTTTGGTCCTCAGATGCTAAATTCATTATACAAAGATATTAATTCAAATGAGGAGCCAACAAGGTGGGACACCAGATATGGCTGCCTTGCAATCCAGGCAAGGAAACTGCCCCACAACTGGATTTTCCAATGGCACAATAGGGCTGCAAACCGGCTGGCTGACATGGCTGTGAGGCTGACTTTTGCCAACAACTTTTCTTTCTTTTTTGATCACCTTGCTATGACTGATCTTCCAATTGAACTAAGTGAGTGAGGTTCTGTTTAATGATGCAGTGGGAGATCTTTGATTGTAACCTCCTCTGGAGGGTTTCTGTGCTTTAATGCAATCTTATTGAGCAAAAAAAAAAAAAATTAAATTTGAATAATTTTAGTAGTAGAAAATATATGGAGAGAGGTTTTTAAAATTGTATTTGGAAGATACAATTAGAGCTGGCGATTCGGCATATCGAATGCGTGTTAATTTGTTTATTTATTATATTAAAATTATTCAATTTCAATTCATATTTATTTATTATTTTTGTTTTACTGTTTAATATAGTTAAATAAAATATTTTTATTTTTAGTTTTATATTTAAAAATATTTTATTATTTTAAATTTTTATATATTAATTTAATTTATTAATATCAATTTTGAATTAAAAAAATTAATTTATTAATATTTTATTTATAATCGTATTAATCTTGATGTTAATAAATTAATTAGCAAATTATTTTTAAATAATATTAGCGTATCTCGATCTAAATTGCGAGCTATAGATATAATTAATTTTCATGGTCAAATAGAACCTAGTGCATAGAATTGTGGGTTATGGAAGAAAGTGGACTAATAATAACCATAATGTTTGCGTTAAAAGCTTATGAAAAGGAAAGGCTACACGTGTTATCGGCCTCTCGTTTTTTGTAATAGTGATGTTTCTAGTACTCTTAGATGGAGACACTTCGACCAGCTGATAATCTAAAATTTTCAATTAAATTATTGGGGCAAACAAATTCTGGTTACACAACAGTATGTTCCCTTTTCAATCAGATTTTCGTGCCTATTTGTTTTGTTTTAATTGATTTATTATGCAACAATAAAGAAGATTCAATACTTAATTTTACCTTCGGATGCATATGATTTTGCAAGGCCTTCGCTCTCAGGCATTATTTCCCCAAGTCCAATATTTAGCAATCTACAATTCATTTCAACACCAAAATTTAACTTCTTTTTCGTGAATGACTTTATTTAAATAATTTAACCACACTCCCAATAAAAAAAAAAATGGCAGTCAAACGGACAAAAACTTCTATGTACATATAAATTAAATAAGAGTTCAATCTTCAACAGTCCTGATTCTCCTGAAACCTTTCCCCACTTTCACACCTTAGAGGAACTCCAAGAATTACATAAAAAATAAAATAAAATTTCCAGTCTCCAAAAAGATACAGCCACAGCAAAGCTCCACTAAAGGAAATTAATGTACAAAATACACAATGACCTAATCTAAATCCTCAAAGCTTCACCAGAAATGGAAGCAGACAAACTGAATGGACTTGACAAAACACAACAACATCCCTTTGACTAAAAAGCTTTGTGATGCTCTTTGACTTTGACCAGCGGAACCAATAGAAGTAAATCACAACGGTGGGGAGCCAATTTAGTGCCCCCGTGCGGCAGGCGCGCCAACCTATCACTCTCCTCCAGACCCAACAAATACATTTTTGACATTCTCTTCCATAGAGCACCAGCACTCATACTTGATGAATATATAATTTATACAAATGCAAAACCTTTGTATATATTTCTCAAGATAAAAACCAGCTTCAAAGTAGTTAGCGCTTCAGGGATTACTTGTGGGATGTGTCATCCATTTGCATCTGCTAATATAGCAAGGACATCAGTATCATCAAAGTTCGATTCTATAGCAAGCTCGAGAGATGTTTTTCCTTCCCCATTTACAGCTCGTGGATCAGCCCCCCTGCATGTGCAATAGACACATCAGTAACATATCATAAAACGGGACAAAAATAGCAGCAAAACCAATGATATATGCACATACTCAAGAAAAGATGGAACAGGAACACATAAAAACTTCAAAAAAGATGCTGCAGAAAATAATCGTCAAAGACTTTTATCACCTTGAAAGAAGCAACTTCCCAAATGTGGTTTTGCCTCTCAAAATACAACGGTGAAGTGGTGTTTGACCTCTTGAATCAATAGCATTAATATTTGCACCATACTGTAGGAGGAGTTCAAGCATGGCGATATCTGCAGTTTCACAAGCTAGGTGAAGCAAACTACATCCATCTAAGTCCTCCAATGCCTGGCCTTCACTTAAGTTTAAAGAGCTTGTAGAAGACCTGTCCAATGAATCCCCTGTTAAGCCGCTACTACTGTGCTCAAGGCTTATCTGCTCAGGCATTAGCATTACTTTGGCAAGGGTTAAAGAAGATCCACAAGATGCTTGCTCGTACACAGCATTAACATCTGGTTCAGAATTGACGATGTGCCGGTATACTGCTTTCTTATCACTTGCACGTACACCCTCCCAAATCTGTTGTGCCACCAGATGAGGATATTGTCTGTCTTTCGTTCTGCGGACAAAAAGCTTTTCTGCATACTGCAATAAAAAATTTACACTTATTCATAATTTTGCAGCACCTACGACCTTAACAACTTAGCCAATATCATGTATCATGTGTAAAGCATTCTTGCTAAAAGAGTTCCTTTTTGTTTGGATTAATAAAGTCAGCATATTCTGCTTAGTTAACGAAAGGTTATTCAGCTTCAATTTATCATCAAGTGAAAGAAAAAGAACCAAAAAGAAAAAAAACTGTATTGGAGGATTAAATTATCACACCTTTGCATGGATAAATTTCTCCTTCACTGATATAGAATCAGAATGACTGGGTTTGTTTATAAAGACCAGCTGCGGTTTATCAGACTTGTATGGGCTTCACAGCAGAACACAAGCAAGTGTTTAGACACAACAGCTAGAAAACATATTTTTCTAAGGAAAATACTACTTCAACATAGAGGGGATTCTTTACCCTGTGGGGACGAGATCAACCTGGAATGAACTTCTTGATTGCAATAGCTCCTCCCAGACAGAGTTGGCAAACGTATTACCCAGAGACTGAAACAAACTTATAACAGAAGGCTCCCACACTTTAACATCCAAAGTGAGAGACCTTACCTGCAACAGAATTAACCAAAAGAACAATACTTGAACAATTAAACAAGCTATAAAAAAAGGACTCTGTACCCGACTGTAAAGGAAAAATAGCAAACCAAGACATTCCAGCCTTAGTTGATATCAGCAACACCCAGAAACACTAGGACACAAATATAGAGGACAGAAAAAAATATTAATCAATTTACCATATAAGAGTACTGCCTTTGTTAACCATTTACCTATAGATGGACTAATGCATTTCCTTTTCATCATGTAAAAGGTTGGCAGAACAACAAATAGCACTAAAAGAAAGATTTCCTGCTTGAAAGTAATTTCTACATCCATTGATAATGGGCATATATTTCCCATAAAAATGGATACCTACCATGCAGATAGACGTAGCAACATTTCCATCATCATAAACTTATACCCAATTATCAATAATTGTGCATGAATAAATATTTGTTTCTTTCATTGTTAAGAAAATGCTTTTCCAACCACAAAAAACAACCAGGAAAACTGATAAACCAACAGTCATAACCTGCTGCTAACACACAGCTCCTGTTATCTACTATTACTATATGCAACATCTGCAACAGGCCATCCACCATCAAAGATCCTCCAGAAAAATTTGCAAGTTGTATTAAGAGGCTAAATGAAGTAGCAAATAAAAAGGATTCTTTCATTTATCTATAGTGTTCACAATAGCTCATGCCTACTAAATCTTAATTCACATAGTGTGTGTGTGTGTGTATATAATATAATTGACTATCTGTTTCAAATAATCTTTACTTTTTACAGTTATTTTCCCTCACCAATATATCCCTTCACAATGACTGGTCAATGCAAAGCATAATTTTGCTAAAGAAAGCAAAGATTTTCCACATATGGAACATGTAAAGATGGAAAGTAAGCAAACTCATAAATTTTTACCTTTGATATATGTACACCAAGATTACGATGAACGCCAGAGCATTCAATGCAAACAAGTACACCAAGATTTAATGATGCCCAATCTGGCTCAGGGGCACCACAGTCAGCACACTTATCATTTCCACATACCCTTCGTAACACATCGATTGGCTTCTCACTTTTAATAAAAGACCGTTGCTGTTGTGAACTTCTCAATGGGCGTTCAAGATGTCCAGTAGCAAGGCTCCTCTCAGATCTAAGTTCTTCAACTGCGGGATGGTCAAAGTCAGAACTCTCAAATGAACTACTCTCACTGGCAGAATGATGGTGGCTGTTTCCCATTGGACTAGCAGGTAGACACTGAAATGCAATGGACCACAATCACTCAAAATTTCATGGAAAATCAATGCACATAGTTGGATAGTAGATCAAAACAGTTACCCTATCAGGAGCCTGGGAGCTAAGTAATGAAGCGATAACTCCTGTTATCTTTTCAATCCAATCCATTTGATCAAGTGCACTCTCTGCCTGCACTGACAAGCATAAATAAATATCATTGAGGAACAATAACTAATCTCTCAATAATACATCATCCCCATGGCAGAATCACAAATAAATTTTCATTTTCAGAAATATTAACTCGTCAATGTAAACCGAACCTGCAAAGTGTAGTTCTTTGTTGGTGAAATGATCCTGAAGCAAAACCTTAGGTCTGACTGGTCAGCATCGACTTTAATTGTTGATGTAAGCAGGTTCACAGTATGACGAGCAACAGATTTCTCATCATGCACTCCACCGTGATAATGAGAAGAACGCCATCGACTCAGAAGTCCAGAACCAAGCTCAGAGCTATTCCTCTGACCGGAAAGTTGACCGCCAGACCCCTAAAAAGTATACACAAACACAAGGACAAAAGTTACACAAGCTCTTAACAAACTTGAATGCTTTCTGCAACATAATGAATTTCCGAAAACAAATTTGCTTACAGATGGTTTGCTGCACTGCTTCCTGTAGTAATAGAGCCTTCCTTGGCTATCAAGAACAAAGAACCTTCTTTTCCAATCACCCCTCAAGTTTGAAGAACGCTTTGAGAGATAACCTTGTCGAATTGTTTGGACCTGAAATTTGCTCAAGATATTATATGTGGATACATAAGAACATAATCTCAAGAATCAAAATTCATTATGACAAACAAGATAATTTCTTTTGCAAAGTGTCTTATAACTATAAAAGCATTTCAAATAGATGTCATTTAACCTTTCCCCTAGCAGCAGATTGCATAACTGCCTCTATCATTTTATGTGAACTTCTGCCAATGGCTTGTATACCATCTCCATTTGGAGATCCATTAGAACCATTGGAAGACCACCTACTCTCTCGATCAACTTGTCTTTTGTACTCTTGCATCCTCTCACTAAGAGCTGCCTGCTCATAATTGGACCTCTCTCTTGATTGTTGTGCATAAGTTAATACCTGTAACATAATAATATTAATGAATGGATCTTAATATATAAAACATGAGATTGAAAATGTCACAATCCCCAACCATTGAATAATTAAGCCCTATCAAAACTATTTCGAATTCACCACCAAAAATTTCTCACGGTACGCTGCTCCTAGAGCCATATTGAAAGAGACATTGTCTACAGCAACATACTGCTAATAAAGCACTAGTTCAACACTATGCTATGTTCATAATCAATCTTCTAACTGGTTAAAAAGAAAAATTTACCAATATTCTTCTAAAGACAAATTACCATATTCTGAATCTTGTGCTAGGCAATAACTCCAAGACACATACACGCACACGCACACGCACACGCAACCTTATATTAACAAACCTGATTAATATATGGCTCCATTTGATGCAACAACTCATAGCCCTACATGTAAGACACATTCAAGATTAGCAAACTTGAAATAAAACATGTGTCTAAGGCAAAAACTTCCCGTCATGTGATCCACCTGTTTAAAATAACGAAGATGTGCATCCATTGTCCCACTGACAGCTTCCAGAAATTCAAACCTCTTCTTTGCTTCTACATTAGAAAGAGCAGTCACCTGAAAGAAAGCGATCAACAGTACCAAACCATTTATGTAATCAGAATTCCTATCCTGTATAAACACTGATTACTGGTAGAAACAATGGATCAAGAATGTACTTACCAAACTAAAACGAGCTTGCTCAAACGTAGACCTTGCATTATGAAGCTCCTACAATATCTCTATACATATTAGAACACAAATAATACTATGGCAAGTACTATTAAACAGAATAGAACACGACGATTTCAATCCCAAAGATAAAAATTTGTTAATACCTCCTCCAAAACAGTGGCTACATCACTCTTAGTGCCCTTCCGTAGAGAAAGAAACTTTTCACGAGCCTGTAGCAATATCATAAGCAATAATCAGATCAAAATCAATACAATTATTTATGTTGCTGAATAGCTTTAAAATCTCTAACAAGCCAGGTCAAATTATTTAGATGAAGCCTGCTGAAGTTGCCTTCTACAGCCATGCAAATACAGATACAAGAAGACTAAGTGCATTTAGAAATTAGGATTACAAATCTAATCATATCTCTATCGTATGTTGCACAAATGTCACAGAATTATATCCAATACAAATCAGCCAATCTGACATGACAATTTGATAGGTTTTTGTTACACTCCAATTAGCTTAAACAAACTATGAATAACATTGCAGGCTGAAATGGATCACAGCTAAACCTTACAGAACATAAAGATCGTGGAAGGGAAATATTTATATGAAGTGTTCTAAACTGAAAAAGGGTGCTCCTGAATTCATGTGAATAAACTGAAGTAGCAACTAGCATGAAAATTACAGATATTAGGACAAACCTGGTCATATAATAGGCTAGCCTTGTCAAAATGCTTCCGTGCTTCCTGCAAGACAACAATATTCCTCAGTAATAAAAAAATATATAAAAAAATAAATAAAAATCCTGAAAGAGACAAAACAATAATTGGAGACAGTGACAATATTCCTCAGTAATTAAAAAAAATTAAATAATTAAATAAATCCTAAAAGAGACAAAACAACAATTCGAGAAAGTAAACTTGACAAAGAAACATATCAATTGACTCCAAATGATCATTCAAGCCAAAGACAACAAAAAGAAAACCTAATTTGCAAAAACCAAAATATGATAGTTAAGCAACCATTTACTATTCTGCAATAAATATCCAAGCTCTGTGGTTATTACTATGCCATACATATCCAATCCATAAAGATAAATTATTCACATCAATGTCAAATGAGTTAAAGAAGAAAAAGTTCTAGAGTACCTTGACCTCATGCAAATCATAATTGACGAACCGTAGTAATCTCTCATTAAGTAAATGCTCAACCTGATAGGGAGAAAGGCAAGCATGTCATAGTTAGTCACGTAAACAATTTTCCGTTATCCACTAAGTAGGCAAACAAAAACATATATCCAAGTGATATACAGATAATAAAACTCCAAAACCAAATCATATTTTTTACCTGAGATCGAAGAACTTCCTTGTATGTTCCAATTTCTCTCAATGCAATGGTAAATTTGGTCATAACAGGGCCTACAAAAGCATACGAAATTTTATGGAATAAATACACAAACAACCTATTCCCATTCACAAGAGTCTTATAACTACATGCATATGCAAGTCTTCTTTATCTTTAGGCTAGAAGCATAAGGGTTCTGATCAAACATTAAAATTTGATATTCACAACTTTTCACCACATACTAACACAAAATCTTAGGCCCACTTGGACATCCCATGGAATTTAAACTGACAACTTCAACTTCTGTAACAAACACTGAAGAAACCAAGGCCTCTAACTAAATAAAAGAGAATTTAGAAAGAAATCAACATACCTCCAAAAGCCACACTAATAGGATCATTATGCCCGCCACCAAAAGCTTCTAGAGCACTGGCAAATGCAATGTCCCCATCATATGCCTCCCCCAGTCCTTCACTAGAAATAGAAAGAGAAATGTGATACAAATACTTCTTAGACTTGAATAACTCTGAAATACAAATAAAGATGTAGACTTACGTGTATTTTCTGCATCCTTTTGAAAACTTTAAACTTCTCTCCCTCAATGATTCAGCACTTTCCTCCAGGCACTGTATCTGTTTCACCATAGAAGCCATCGGCAAATATATTAGCTTACCAAAAGCAAAGAAAGTACAGAACATATCATGATCACGACTCACGAGCACAAGTATCAATAGCCATCTACAAACATATCTAATATGTCATTTTCAAAAACTAAGATGATATATCTTTGAACTCAGAATTCAATACACGTGTATAATTAGTGGAAGAACCTAAGTTTAACCAATTAAATTAGAGTATAGAAGCATCCTTATTTTTCTAAAACAATACAAATTGATTTCTAATCGTATTTGTCATTCGCTTGTTGATTCTATGCAAGCTACAAACTTTCAAACTGTAATTCTCAATTTCTGTTCAATCAACAAATCCTCACGAATCTACAAACCCATAGCCTAAATTTGTTAAGCTAAAATCACATAGTTAGCGTCATACAAAAAAAAAAAGAGCACATTTAAGCAATTTAAGTATGGAGACTGCAATGATTATAGGTAGCGCAGGGAAATTTCACACGTACAGCGCTAGCAGAATACGATCTATTAATTACTAGCCAAACACAAGAAAAAGAAAATATTGAGCTCAAACCTTCGATTAGTTATAAGATTACAAGTTTTCAATTTTTTTCACGAAATTTGATCAGCAACCAGACATAGCATTGGACATTACTAAATATATATATATATATATAAAGGAACTGCAACCCATAAAACTAAAACAACCAACAGAGCGAGAGAGAGAGAGAGAGGACCTGCTTCCGGAACATAGGAGAGTCATCGAGCTTCGCGAAATGCATATTTGAAAGCGTAATTAGTACTCCTATTTCCAAAATAACTATAATTTAATTAGCATTTCCTCAATGCTCGATCTTCGACGAGTAGCTAAACCAATACAATCTCGTAAACTCGAGAATCATCAAAACCGAACCGAGATCTCGCATTTCACTCTGATCTTAATCATCAACATCGAACTCAAAACGAAAACAAAGATAACATGACGGAGAAGGAAATCAACTGCCGCACCAATCTCAGCTCCATTTGCATGAATTTCACCCTCCCGCGCTCGCTCGAGGTAACGAAACAGCTCTCTGCAAGTTAACAAATTCACCCATTTTTAGTGTTTTTCGTTTCGTTTTGTTTTGTTTTTTTCTCTTTTTCTAAATTTATGCTTCAAAACCCAATAAAAGAAGAGCGACCAAAAAGAGAAACCCTAGAAAGGAGCAAGAAAACATAAGCGTTGATTAGCGGCACATTTAGAGGTCGCCTTCGTGCTTATGGCATTCTTGGGAATTGAAAGTGTGTGTGGGATCGATTAGGCTAATTTTCGTTTCAACTTAACCTGGAAAAATGTCCAAAAAAACCTTATACTTGTGTATGAGAGAGAGAGAGAGAGTGAGTTTGTGTGTGCGTTAGAGAGAGATACAGACACGGCCAACCTCATACGATAAAAGCGAAGTAACAGACCCCTTTTCTGTATCTATTCTTCTCCCGCATCCCCATTCTTTTTTCACTTTCTTTTCTCCTATTTTGCTTTATTAGAAAAAAAGAAAAAAAAAAACAAAGCGCCATTTCAGATTACGAAAACAACGTCGTTTTAAGAACTAAAACCCCACTCGATCAAAACGGGGTTTGTCCGTCTCGTAACGGAGATCAGCAGCGACTGCCCGAGTCCCTGACAGTCGTGGCCTTTACAGGTTGATCAGAAACTAGATAGAAGGCTTTTTCACCATCGCACTCTCCGACGCGTCTTTTAAAGATTCTAAATCAATTACGGTCCTTCCGGAGAGTTTTCAAAATCTAACGGCTAAAATGGTGCTGATAGTTCGTTACGCGCTTTGGTTGCGAAATGAAGAGCGTGAGAGTGGAGTTCCATCTGAGAGATGCTTCTGTCACGCAAACCTAGCACTTCGAGAGAAGTGGGGTCCATCCAAACTAAAAATTTCCCTCCATTTCCTTGGCCCGACAGGCACACACACACCCCAGTATATCAAACAAAATTAATCAATTAAGAAAAAAAGAATAATCTAAATAATTATTAAATCTGACAACGAAATAACTGATTTTATTTTATTTTATCTATAAAACGGTACCAAAAAATAAATCTTGGAGGGTGGGACCTACAAAGGAAACTCAGCTGAAGAAGAGTCGATTGCGGGTTATCAGGCGGTGGGAAGATGGACCACCGGCCGGGTCCTGTAAAATGGAAAATGGACAGCAACAAATATCCCCGATTAATGGTCCGCCCCATCGCCATTATTCTTTATATATATACATTTATTTTTTTTCCTAACATTATTCTTTTGAATTTTGATAGAAAGATTAAAGCTCAACTCATGGTGAAGAGGTTTACAGCACAGAAATACTCTGTAATGTAGAGCATGTCCCACCCCTAAAAATAAAAAAATATTTTGATCCTAATTTTTATTATAATTGAGCGTTGCCACATGCTATTATTATTTGTAACAAAGTTAAAGTTAATTACATTTTAATATTTTTAATTTATAATATTTTGTAATTGAAGCTTGTTTTAGGCTCTTACTTTTTCAGTTTATTCTATGTTGGTTAAATTTGCAATTTGGCCATCTGTTAAGAAACTTATAATAGAGCAGTGAAAAAAAATATATAGTATTGATGAAGAAGAAAATAACTGCATGGTCAAAATTATTATAAATTTGTTTGGCCAAATTAAATTTATAATAAATCTACAACAAATTAAAGAGCTGAAGACGTAAATCTCTGCTATTGAAAATTGATGATTTAAACTGTAAAATTTTGAAAATGAGAACTACTTAAGTGCAACTAACCCAGAAAGTCATATTCATCAGAAAAAAAAATAAAAAAGCCCAAAAAGTCATCACATTTACTTGTTTTTCATATATTATTTTCAAGCCTATAACATAAATATAGAATCGGATTTATATATATCAAGTAGATATTATTTTGTTAAAGTTCAGATAAGTCGCGAAGATTAAAAAAAAAATAACATTCATATAATACTAGGAACTGACATGGTTTTTCTTTTAACTTTTACGGAGGGAAAAAAAATAAGAATAATGAAATAGATCTAAATTAAAGATTTTCCAGCAATCTCAATCCCAGTCGGCCAGTCCGATAAGACTGCAGCTCCGCAGCAGATGATTCAAGATTAGGGAACAGCCTGCAAATTTTTTTATGGGCAAGATTCTTGTTATAACATAACGCTGCACAATTCATTTGATAACGACAAAGATTACAACGGCATAAACAATCTCTCTCTCGTTCAGGAATGAAAGATTTTGAAACTATATATGTATGTAATAATATAGCAAAATGAGNCGAGATTATAGGTCCAGTACGTATTTAGCGAATAAACCAACTAATGCGTCTTTTTAACTTGATAGTAGTCTGCGATTGGAGCCCGTGTCGCTAAAATCTCTCTCTTCTTCGTGCGATAGCAGCGGAGAAGAACACTTGAGTCCAAATGGAACTACCAAGACTCGAACTTCAACTCCCGTACTCGCAGGTGTGAAGGCTCTGCTGACTCCTACCACTGAACTACACCCTCAAATGCTTATGGGCAAGATTCTTGTTATAACATAACGCTGCACAATTCATTTGATAACGACAAAGATTACAACGGCATAAACAATCTCTCTCTCGTTCAGGAATGAAAGATTTTGAAACTATATATGTATGTAATAATATAGCAAAATGAGAAAGAAGAAAAAGAACCCAATTTTAGTTTCATTTTGTGGTGTAATTTCCAGTAAAAGCCGCCATGAAAATAAACCAAATACATCAATTAATGTGGACAAGAAACATGTCCTTAGATAGTGAATCTATGCTTTAGCAATTCTCTAATCTTAAGAAAAAGATAAATAAAGGTTAACACTGGGATTATAAAAATGGAGAGAGAGAGAGTGAAATAGTTAGAAAGTTTGTGGAGCGAATGGAAAGTGGTAAATAAAAGAATGACAAGAAGAAGGATGGAAACTTTTATGATGCCGACTATGGCCTATGTTGGTAGCTTTTTGACCATTTGCGATTCTTTTTTTCTGCTCTTTCAACAAATTGGTAGCTCAAAGCCTTTGCTTTTTGGTGGAAAAAATCCTTGGCTCCATCTTCTCTTATTCCACACAACTTGTACTACTTTCAGCTTTAATTTCCAAGAATAATTATAGCTAGTTCTAGGGACTTTCTCTTGGCTTATATTAAGCTTATCCAAATTACCATTTTATCAAAACAATTCAAATAATATTGTTCATTATTGTAATAAGCACTTAAAATTATCATATGGAGCTAATTTCAAAGTGCTTCAACTGGGGTTGTATTTATTTTTCAGTTTTCACCAAAGTCGAGAAACATGACCAAATTGAAACGTTAATAATAATGTTGCTAACTTTGTAAATTAGTAAAGGTGTCCAAAGTTTTTAGTCATTTACTCACCCTTTACGACATGATATTATAAGTAGGAATCTTTTGTACAAAATGGGCAGAAAGTGACAGAATTGTAGGTGCTGAGAAAATTACAAGAATGTACATATAAAATACATAAGATACCTGACTCAATTAATCTGACGAGTCAATCTCTTTACTGTCTTCGAATTCACTCGATGATATTAATGATTTAAGGTTAAAATGTTTTTAATCGGTACCACACTTTTACCTAAAGTGTTGATAAATGGAAATGAGAATATTTACAAGATATATAATAGCCTAGGATTTGGAAACTCTGATTGGTATAGGATTATAGGTCCATCTACCCCAGAAGATTGGCTTCTGGCAAAGGTCCTACATAGACCTGGCAAAATGTTATACGACACGATAATACGACACGAAACGACACGATAATTTACGGGTTTGGGTCCGCAATATCGGGTCGGGTTGATATCAGTGTCACACGATAAGAAAACGGGTTGAAACGGGTTGGAACACGATAACACGATGGGTCACGATAAGAAAAATATTAATTTAATTATAGTTAACTTTTTACATTACTTTTTTTTTTAGTTTTAGAAAACTATAAAATTCATATTTTATTTCATTGAAAAATTACAATTTTTATATCTATTTATATATTAATATTTTGTTTTATATTCTATATTTTTTATTACTTATATTAGATGTACAATTTCTGTTTGATTTATAATATTTTGAATATTTTTAAATTTATAATTGAAATGCATATTTTGTTTTTCAATTACGATAAATATTTAATATAGCTTTAATTCGTAATATTTTACATATTTTAAATTCACAATTATTATTTATGTTGAATTTTAGTATGTTAATATATATTTTTTTAAATGTTTAACATATTATTTGAATATGTATTTAGGTTTAATAGACATGAATTGATAATAATTTATCATTTGACAATATATATTAATTTAAATAAAAAAAATAAAACACTCACGTACATGTCTAGTAAACACGAATAAAACACGACACGAACACGACACGAACACGGTTCAATACGAAAACTTAACGGGTTAGATTCGGGTGAACAAAATTTGACACGACATGAATACGACACGATACGAACACGGTTCAACACGACACGTTGCCAGGCCTAATTATAGGTCCATCTACCCCAGAAGATTGGCTTCTGGCAAAGGTCCTACATTGGATTTAGGATGACAAAGTCTTTAATTAGTACAACATAATATACAGTGTTTTTGGTATATTTTCTGAAGCATTAGGAAATGGGAACACGTGCACTGCAATTTTAGTGACAACCAAGACCCTAAAGATGTAGACTCGAAAGGTAATTCATTAAAAATCAAAAGAATAAGAAATTATTAACATGAAAAGAAAGGAAGAGAAAATGAGCAAAGCAAGAAAAGGGAAACTAAAGAACCGACAGACAGGGACAGCCCATATGAACGATGAACTAAAGCGAAGCAGGCCGTGCTTTGTTTTTTCTTTTTTTAATCTTTTACCCTTCTTAGGATCAATGAATTGCTTTAATATTTAAAATATTAATTTCCACTTAATCAGGCTGTTTATGGGTTGTTATTCAGTACACTTTTCTTTTTTTTGTGAATCTTTTACACTGTGTCTAATACACAGCAAGGGTATATCCAGCCTCAAAGTTTCTATGCAACAATTTTAAAAAAAAAAAAACAATTTAATGGTAAATCTATTAATTTTATATTATAAATATTTAAAATTCAAATCTCAAAAAAATAGAATAATAAAATCTAATAATAAAAACGTTTTCCCATGTAAGGATCTGGAGCTTAAATCCTCACCCTCAAAATAAAATTTAATAAAAAAATTTACATTGTTATAATTTTTAAATTATAGACCATGTAATTTAAAAAATACTTTTTCTTTATTTTATTATATTCTATAAAGCAAAAATTNAAAAAAAAAAAAAAAAAAAAAAAAAAAAAAAAAAAGCTTTTAGACAAAAAAAGACATACTATTTCTCTTAGTGGGCCTAATCCATCTACTCATTGATTGATGGATCTAACTGGAACAGATAGAGAAATATCAGGTCCATTATCTTCCTGAAACAATACATCTAGATTCGGCCCAAAATTTAATTACAAACAGACCCCTGAAGAAAACAATAATGAAGAAAAAAGTCCCACAAGAAAAGGCGGTGCTTGCCATCGTTCGATGAGGACGATATAAAATCCTCAAAATCCCACCTCTACTACCGCTTTGCAGAAGAAGAATCCATGGACGACAGCTTCGGACTCCGAGTAAAAAATGTTTTCGGATCGCTCGGTTCGTCGCAGTCTTCGTCTCCGCGATCCTCTCTTTGGTCTATCACCGACAATGAGGTCGAGCGCAAACAATGGAGGAGGTGTCCGGACACCACCCGCAGGGATGAAACGCCATGTTCCTCGTCGTTCGATGAGTTTATAAAGAAGGATCGGAGAATTTCAAGAAGAAGGAAGTTTGGCAAAGAGGTTGAAGACGACGAACTAGAGGGTGTCGATGAAGGTGATGACGAGGATGGCGACGAAGGATTGGATGATGGACCGTACAGGCGAGGGCACGATGGTCAAGATGAATGGAGCATCAGATCCTCCATAGGCTTGGATTGCACTCTTGATTATGAGGTGAATTTTTATTTTTTATTTTTTTCATTATATGCAATGCTGTTTGAAAGCAAAAATCTGCTTGCTTGAATTAGAATAGGAAATAAGCATTATCTGATTGCTACTTTCCATCCTCATTGGTACTCACATCTAATATAGGGTATGTATTTGGAGGCCAGTTGTAATAGTAGGCTTACAATGTCCATAAATGGGTTTTTGCTATTTGTTCGAGTTGTGAAAATGCATCAAAGATAGTGTCTGAAACTATTTATCTTGGAATTTGGGTATTAATTGAGGGTTTTTTTTTTTTAATCTATGACACTGCTTGTTTTTCAATATTAACCGGTGTTTATAATAAAAATAAAAATAAAAAGATAATTAAACTGAGTTTTGATACGATAAGGTCTTCATGAGGGACTTACGGAGAGGGATTCCTATGCAATCCAAATCATCCAAGTTAGACATGTGTTAATATGTAAGTTGAAAAAAACAAGCATACATAAGCACCCAAAAAACCAAGCAGAAGATCTAGGTTTAGTCGGAAAACTGAGTAATGCTAGGCATTAAGGGAGTGTAATTTCCTTAGGTACTACGTTTATGTTCAGATGCAACCATACAACACTTTTGAATTTCCAAATGTATAACGAATTGATTGATGATTACTTAGTCTGTATCTTTAGAAAAAGGTTTTGGTATATTCATCGAAGTGTCTATGACTCTCTGTTGTGAGATGTTGGGGGGAACTTTGGTGGAAAATTCTTACTGATAATGGAGAATGACCACATTATTGATAGCGTAACATTTGTATGCTGTCCATTATGTTGCATAATGGGGTTCTAGTGTAGCTGTAAAGAAGTCAAAGTCGTGACCTATGGTGATGCAGTTGTAATGTTTCAATTAAAATGTCAATAAGTTCTCACATAATGGATCTTGTAGAGTATGAGATCATTCATTCATGCAAGCTTAGCATGTGAGAAAAAGAAAGCAGACACCTCCCGTATCGATCAAACTTTTTTATTTTTTTTTCTTTCTTTTCCTTTATTTTTTTCACTGTTAAACAAAAGCTGATTGCCTTTTCATATCTGGGAATTTGCTTCAGGAAGAGGAAGATGAATTTGACAAAGTGGCTTGTGGAAGAGAAAATGCAGGGGATCGCTTGTATATGAGGGGTGTTACTGAGCATGGGTCTTATTTAAATTCTCACAATGTGCTTCCAAATTCATTACATGGTACCTCAAAGGACCTGCGTGCAAATCACCTTGCTGCTAAATTTAGGCTGAAAGAAGACAAAGATGAAGCTGAAGCTCAACAAATTAATTCCAATATGGCTTGTGCTGCAGAAGTTCTTGAGCCGCATGTAAAAGCATCTAAAGGTGTTACTCCTCCAAAATCTATATTGAAAAGGCGAAACGACGAGGCATCTTCAAAGTTACAAAAACGTGTCAAGTTTGATATTGGTTGTAAAACTGATTGTGGAGAAGCACCTGAGGAGAATGCAACAGTTCCAGATTATGCATCTCTGTCATCCCAAAAGGCTTCTGGGTTACCAGATTATCTTGTAAATCCGCATAGGTATACACGTTACACTTTTGATTCAACAAGTGAAGTTGAGGATGATTACAATGCCCAAGCTTGTATAAACTTCACCAGTCAGGTCAAAAGTTTTAACGCTGAATCAGGTTCAGAAGTGGAGAATGGTATGACAAATCTACCGAAGTCCGTAAAATTTATTTCAAAGAAGAAGCCAAGTGAAGCAAATGATAGCAACAAGGGGAAGCAAGACAAAGTTGGTGACAGCAATCAGTCGGTTTTCCCAGTCAGCATTGCAGCTGGGGAAGTTGAAGGTGAAGTTAGTACAATGGTCGGAAATGAGCTAGAAACAAATGAAGAAGACCAAGTTGCTGGTTTCCTAAAACCTGTTCGAAGGTATCGAACAATGTCGAGGTCAGAATCTGATGACTCTGATACTTGATGTTCTCTAGTGCATTAGACAAGTTGCAGTGTAGATGCGGGCGCAAGTTTTTCTGTATCCGGGAACATTTTCTTTATATTCAAGCCTTGTAATTATATATCCTTATGGCTATCCAACATTAATCTATAAAAACCTCAACCAAAAGTCTTTATAGTGAATCATGTATATGCAACTAAGCATTGGTGGCTTGATCCTTCTTAGTCTTTATGTTTCATTGTCGGCTTAAGATTTGTTGACTACATATGCATTCTGCTGATTATGCTATCACATCATATCGGTAAGAGCCAGTTGCAAAATGTGATCCAGTCACATTTTATGCAAGGTCGTGGCTCTAATTAACTATGATCAATATATTTATTTTGTGTTAGGCTTTTTTGTAACTAGAAAACAACAAAAAGTAAAGGGTCCCAAGTTAAACTCTCTTTTTTTATGTAAAGCGTACCTAACAGAGAAGGTTCCTTAGACAATGCGCTTAAATTTGCTTCCCAACAGCCTCTGGTTCTTTTTGGCGTAGGCCCTAGCAATTTCTCATTCGGTACTGGGATTAGATATGGTCAAGATAAGGAAATAGGAGAGGGAAACTTTTGTCTTATGATCTAACCCACTACTCACAGTAGAATAAAAAGTTGTTAAAATTTTCTCGACGAATGATCCAGCTTTAGAAATTGGACACTGACTAGCATAGAAAAAATCTTTAAACGGTGTGAGCAAAATTAAACATATTATTTGGACTTGGATAGATGCTCGCCCTCTTTATCGAACAAATTTTCGATACTGGTTACTTTTCATTCATCAATACAAAGACCCATATGTGTATCTCACACTTTTTTTTTTTTAATGAAAATGTGAATCTCATATATGTTTTCGAGTGAAGAGTATTGTGCACTATATTTGAGTCTGTATCCTCTTCATTATAAGCGCCTGCACATATGCTGGGAGGTGAGGACACCGACGCGACAAAATAAAAGGAAAAAGGAAAAAAATTGGGATGCCAAACACTTTGTGCAGGCGTTTCACGAGAATATAATCCTTTAAAATAACGGGAATTATTGAATGGTAGAGCTGAGCATTAGTTAATAATAACATATGCATCTTATCAAATATTAACAGCCTCACCCTGTACTGTACAATCAATAAACTATAAAGTATATTAAAAGGGAAAATTGTCAAATATATAGCTGGAATATATATGACAGAAAAGCAGTAGAAATGTGGTGATCCCTATAAATTTTCTAAAAGTCCCTGTGTATAGACCCTATGATGGTGGTGATATGCTACAAAAAGTATGTATGCATATACCAAAAAAGATATAAAAAAGAAGCCAGAATAAATTATAGAGAGAAAAAAAATGAAGAAAGAAAGAGATGCCAATGCCCTCTTGAAATGTAGTCCAATTCCAGCCCCCCGCTAGTACCTAATGGTATTTTGTGAGAGAATTCTCTGTTATGTACACTAAGTTCTGGCTGTCCTCTGCTACAACTTCTCTGCAATTCTCACTAATGCATCTGCAAGCTTATTAAGTACAGCGACTACACTATCAGTATGATCTTTCCTCTGCTCCCTATCCAGTTGGAAATGAGAGTTCTGAGCATCAAGATGGGCAGCCAGCAGCTTACCATTCCTCTCAAAAACATCAACCAACTGGTTCTGCATACTGGTTTCATCATCTCCTCCATCAAAAGCAAACCGTTTTCGCTTCCGTACCTCTTGAGAAGTAGATCCAATCTCAGGATTTGGAGTTGGCTGTTTCTCATTTGATGCACCTGCACATCCAAACGAATTCTCAACAAAAAAACAATTTTGACTTATATATTCAATATTCTTTGCTTTATTCTTTTCCTTAACACATGCAGTTGGCATCAATCATGGGAGTCTTGAGAACTTAACCTAGATTTTGAACTTCCACGGAACTTAGAGACATGAATAGATGAATTTCTACTCATGTTTCAATTTATTTAAACTTCAAAAGACTTTAATGTTTGAAAAGTTTTGAGATACATTTCCAGCGTCCACTGAAAAAGGAATTCCGTCCATTAAGGCTCCTCAGCTAAATTCATAAAAGGAAAGGGATTAACCGAATCCTTGTGCTAATTGCATGCAGTAATTGGAAAAACTGTAAAGAAATCTGGAAAGGAACTCAGATAGAATGTGTACTTGACTTGGCTTTTGCAACAACGTTGAAATGAAAGACATCCTAAATTAACTTGATTTACTCTTCATGAAATACTTCAATATCAGTAGCACTATGAGTCATAACAATAATTATAAAATTGGTTCGGAGACAAACTCATGATATAAACTGTATAGATGGATGCCTATCACGGAGAGGAACAATTATATTTTGACTTTAAGTCCTGAGGATAATACAGCCTTAAAAGCTAGGCTAGTGGTTATATACTAGCGCAAGCATATAATGCAAAAAATTGTCATGGGCAAAGTTGACAGCCAAAATGGCAACATATGCACATATCTGATATGGAATCCAATAGGAAATGTCTGCAGTCATTAAAAAGTATGCGAGGACGAGCTAGATGGAGGTGTAATCATAACCAGACAGACACACACAGAAAAAAATCATGGAATCTTAAAGCGGTCAGAAACCAAATGAGATGGTTCCCATGTTGATATTTGTTCAACACGCCCATTAACATCCCGTCACAAACTGATAATTAGTTCTATGACCCAAATATCTTTTTGTCGTAGTGAGCGAGTTGATTGTGGACTTGAGATTTTACAAACCAATAGGAGACATTGTCAGTTTTCAAATCAGCCCAAGACAGAGTCCTACCAAAAGCAAGTGGCTTCCATTTTCCAAAGGTGGTGTTGATTCATCCGAAAATTCCATAAGAGTTCCAAAAGAGGAGGAAAAGCTTAATAAAGAAAAAGAGGTATAAATTTAAAATTTTAGCAAAGGAAACATTACCTTGACCTTGACATTGACCTTGACACCCCCTCAGAACTGGTTGGCCCTGCTTCTCTGTGGATTAAAAGGAGGGTATTTAAACAATTGAAATATCAGCAATAATAAGCATACAATTAAGCATTAAATAACACTCATTTCCTATTTAAAGGTATTAGATTGATCATCCAGCCTTAATATAAAGAATTTCAGCATGAATTTTAGAACACCCCTACCCAAAATAAATTAATTTAGAATCCAATGCATACGACGGCAACCATAACCATGGTTTTGAAAGGAAAGACAAAAATAATCTATATAGAAAAGACGGAGCCAATCCCTCTATTGAAAATTTTATATCAACGGCTTCACAGCGTCACTCAAAACATAAATATCTAAAAATAACTCCAAAAAAGAGAAATGATTTCCCATGAGAAATCATTCAAAGAAAACGATACCAAACAACAAACTATGCCACAAACCCAAATAACAATGCACTCCACTCCATACTTTAAAAATATCAAATACATCAGCAAAAAATCAAATATTTATTTATTTATTTAAAATAAAAAAAAAGTTTTCAATTTTCTAGTCCAATTACCTGATATTGGCATAGCAGGAATCCCCACGGCAATCCCACGACCCTCCTTGGCAACTGCTTCCTTTTCGGGGCTCCGACCCGATTCATCCTGCTCAAAATCCGAGAACAGCCCATCCTCCGCCGTTGCGCCCCGACCGCTATCGAACATTGCACCCGTCTCCTCCACCTCCTCTGCCGTTACGTCTTTATCCTCCGACGCCGGCGCCGGAGGATGAAGCGTCGGGTGCGGAGCGCCCGACCCGGCATCTAAAATATCGTAAACCTCCTTGTCGAAGAAGCCGGGCAGCTTCCTCTCCCGCCTCAAATCGTTCCTCATGACCCAAAACGACTCGATTCCCTCCTTTCTTTGAGACTCCCATTCCTTGATTTTCTTATAGTCGCCAGCCAAATTGCTCCACCTCTTCCGGCACTGAACCGGTCCACGGTTCACTCCGTGCATCTTGCAGTAGGAAGACACTGAGGCCCATTTCGGCTCGACCTGGCCCGACCCGAATGCCGCGCCGGAGGTCCGAACCCTGCGATTCTTGGTCTCGGCGACTCGCTTCCCCTGTATGAGGACGAGAATCTCTTGCCTGGTCCAACGGGGAAGCCTTGGCGTTTTGCTGCCGTCATCCCCGCCGTCAGTCGACGCAGGCCGAGCGTCAACTCCGTTTGTCACGCCGTCAGTTTCACCGTCAACGGGGTTTGTAGGCAAACTTACTTGCTCGAAAGCCATAAAAACAAAAACAAAAAATAATAACAAAGCGAAGGGATTTTTTTGACCGCACGTGACTTAATGGATTATTTGCTGTTGAAGTAACGGCGTTTTGTAAGAAAGGGAGGGTCCGTTACGGCGTTTACAGTATAAGGGGGGTTGTTTTAGCTCATCTCTCTCTCTCTCTCTCTGTAAGGAAAAAGAGATTAGAGACCAAAAAAAAAAAGGGAGAGGATTTGAGGGTGTTTTTGGTGGGTTTATTATGAGAGATTCTGGCGGTGGCTTTGGCTTTGGTGGGTTTATTTTTTTTCTCTCTCTCTCTTTTTTACTTGCCTCTAATATACACAGCTATTGACCCTTAACCCTATATTAAGGTTGTTAAGGCATAATTAATATTTTGGAGGTCATATCTTTAAAATCTCAATCAATGGGTTTTATTTCTTTTCTATAAGTTTTTTAGTTTTTAATATTTAATTTTACCTCACAAAGCCAAAGGGTGAGGTTAATTCCTTGTTTTGGACTCTGCTGGTATTATGAATTTTTGTCCAACTTTTTTAAACATTTTGTAGGCAGTGGTTGTGGCTTTGAGGTTGCATGAGTCCTTTTCTGTCCGTACAATTTCAATTAGGATAAATTAACACACGATTTTTGGGACCATTTTTTTTTTCCCCTTTTATATATATATTTTTTTTATTAAAAATGAGATCTTTTTGTTTTTACCTTTGGCCCCTGTTCAATTTTTCTACAAAATTGGATTTGGTTTTGGTCAAAGAGTGTAATATCTGAGTTTATTATATAATAAAATCGGATAAAAAAAATCATGGAATTTTGAAAATGTTGAACGATTTTTTTTAACTTCATTTTTATAAAATATAATAAGAAAGTGGGTAATGACAAGCAAGGTGTGGACGGAGAGTATATGAATTTGAGAGCTGATAAGGGCATCCTACCCTACCACTGAGTAAAAATTTTCTCCACCTCTCCTTTCCTTCTCAACCTCTCTTATCCTTTGAATAATTTCCTCTAATCTTTACTTAATCGCTAATGCTTCTTCTTAATGCTTATGGGATGGCCATAGATTGCCCCACCCCCAACCAAAGCCACTTTCAAGACCCCCAAAAAAAATAAAAATAAAAAATAAAAATTGAAAGCCACTTTTCTGTTGTTTGGAATTTGGACAAAGTTTTTATGAGGGCTACCACTACCCTCCCTACCCCCAACCTCTATCTATCTCTCTCTTTTTATTAAATGATTTGCTCTAAGTTTCAATCAAGTAACATAATCATATTTTTATATATAATAATCACAAACTTACATTATGGTTTTGGAAGTATATAACCTAATGAAAAAAGGGGTTGTCACACTAGGGAGATTAGGATAGGGTCATATAATTTGATTTTGCCTCTCATATCATCAAATATTGGGGACCATATCAAAGTTTGATGCCCATACGCCAAACCTATAGCTCAACCTTTACTATTTACTTTGGGTTTTGCATTATAATTTTTTTTTTTAAATTAATATTTTATGAGTTTATAAAAAAAATTAAAAATCCAAATGCCTAGGAAGGCTTTTAGGGATTTATAAAAACCGTTTAATATGTATTTGACGTATATAATATGTACATGTATAATCATATTAGTAGATGATACAATATTATATTCGTATCTTTCAAAAACAAATGAAGAGTCTATACGTGGAATTATATTAGTGGATTTTACAATATTCCTTTAATATCCTTTAATAAATTCAATTGTTTGTTTAACAGTCTCTCACGTACTATTAACAATCAACTTAACAGTTTATTAATAGTAAACTACGGTTTATAGTTATATGTTTAGAAATCAACATAAATAAGCGCAGTTTGTTTATAAAAAACAGTAATCATTTGTTTTCTTATTTTAAGTTTTTAAGGACTACGATCGCACCCTATTCTTTATATATATATATATGTATATATATATATGTATATATATATATATGTATATATATATATATGTATATATGTCGATTATATTGATAAGAAATTTTAATACTAATTTTTAAAATTAAATTTATTTATATAAAAAATTTTACAATTAATTTATATAATTGATACACTATAATTTAAAAAAAATTGCACATTAAATTTTAATTAAATTTTACAAATTTTGAGTTACCTGCATAGCACATTACTTTCAAAATTGATTTTTTAATTTTTATTATATTAAGAATTAAAAAACATGAAAGAAAATTTGAAATTCATTTATGATTTTTTTAAAATTTTTTTTAGTTTTTGGTATAATTAACAATGAAAAAAATTAATTTTGAGAATAACTTATTATGTTCGTAACCTCTAACTTGACGAAATATATTATTTTTTATTAAATTGGATAATAGTGCAATATTTTCCATACTACATAATATCAATTGCACAAATTAGTTATAAAAACATTTATATGAATAAATTTAATTTAAAAAAATATTAAAATGCATTTAGACATTATAATTTTTTTTATTCTGTTAAAAACATTTATATGAATAAATTTAATTTAAAAAAATATTAAAATGCATTTAGACATTATAATTTTTTTTATTCTGTTAGTATTATCGTATTATATTTGTAGAGAATACAATGTTATTGATTCACCCAAAAAAATCCAATGTTACTTTAGTATCTTATACAATTTGAGTTATGAACAATATTCACTTGCATACTATTAATGAAATGAAAGCTATAGTTTGCAGTTATCTTTTTTCAAAAATCAACACAATTGAACATTATTTTTCTTTTTCTTTTTTCTTATCCAATACTTGATAATAAAGACCAAACAAACAAACTTATACATCATTTCTTCTTTTTTATATATTACCCTCTCCTGTACCGAAAATCAAATAAATATTTTAGAAATTTTAGATCTTCCAACTCATATTTATTAATTAAAATTAGAGTTAGCATACAAGTTAATGAATTTCCTCTTTTCCACCTGTTAAATTATCTTCGTCTTTATTTTCCTTATTCTGATTCTCTGGAACTTAACAGAATAAGTAATTAACTGAAAGGGAAAAAAAAAAAACAAAAAACAAAAATAGACTTCAAATTTTAAAACTAAATCCAAATATTTTTCTTTGGTTTGATTTCTTCTGCAAGCGCAGTGTCATCAGAAATACAAGGTGGAATTATTTATCATGCGTGGATATTAAATTTTTCACGAATTATATTTATGCGAATTTCCTGAGATCAGAAAGAGCAAGATAGGCATAAAAAAAAAAAAAAAATCAGTATTTGGTAAATGTCAAATATCACAAAGATTCCATGATAATCTCATTAATTATCTTAACAAAAAAAATTCTGATACCTTATTGGGTAGTAATAAGACATTAAGGACACATGTTAATATATTACTGTCTAATTAAGAACATTTTTTTCTTTAAAAAATTTGGGACACGCAAACTTAAATATTAAATAAATTAAATATATGGTCTCAGATATCATAACCTCGAAAACGCAAAGCTGTAATGCATATTTTAAGAGGGCCCCATCTAAGAAATACTGAAGGCCATAAATCACATTTAGATGAGCTTATCAGAAAAAGACCAACATTCCTTTCCTTCCTTTCTGAGGGTGAAAGGGTTGGGTTAAAAAAACTTCACCTTCTTCATATTCTTACTTGTGCTCCTTAACTGATTCACAAAGCACAATGCATAAATATTATTATACAAATGAAATATAAAATAGACATTATCATTATTAGCATGAATATAGTACCCACGAAAAGAAAAAAGAAAAAAAAAAGTGAATATATCACTTTGACTCTTAGTATTGGTCAAAGGGTCAGGGACAATTTCATCCAATGTGACAATTTGTAAAAATAAGGAATCTAACTATTCAACTATACACATATAAAAAAATTCGTTTAAGATAAAATGAATATTCTTTTGGTATCTACTTTTATAAAAATATATATATATAAGTTTAAAGAATATGTCATCATCTTTCTATTAAATATGGCATATATATGTACAGTCAAAATATAAATCTCTATGATATTTTATTTTATTATTGCTATTTATTTTTTTCTTCTGGGGCTTTACTAAAATTAAATGGTCAATATGCATGAACCAGGGGAAGAGAAGAAAGAAAATAAGAGGAAGAATCCGCCGGGGTGGGTAAAAACCGAATTAAATTGTTACTTTTAGTTTGGTTCGGTTCGGTTTATGAAATAAACGGTTTAGGTTGGTTTAGTATATAACCAAATCGATACTAACGGTTTGGTTTACAGTTTGGATGGTTTTTAAACCAAATCAACTCAAACCGCATCTTAATATATAATATTTTTATAGAAAGATTTTCTGGATTTATTGACCGCTCTCTATAAAGATGTAGTCTCATAATTTTGAAGTTTTGCAGTTTATTTCTCTATTTTTTGGTACTCTTACAAAGAATACAAAGAGGACAAAGAGATTTTGTTACTTTCAAACATTTGAAAGCTCTGGAGTACTTTAATTACAATTATAGAATTTTTCACTTTACATAATTTTATTTTTGGGTTAAAAGTATTTTTTTTACAGTTAATCAACTTACTATTCTTCCCCTGCAAAGAATAAGACTGTTTTAATTTTTTCTTCTTATATTTGATATGTAACTATAAAATTAAATGTTTATTTTAAACTATAAAATTAAATGTTTTATTCTAAACCGCTAAATCAAACCGCACCAAACCATTCTTGAACGGTTTGGTTTGAATGATTCAAACAGTTTGGTTTAGTTTGTCATTAAACTAAACCGTAAACTACGGTTTAGTCTACATTTTTATAAAAAACCGAACTAAACCAGACCGTACCCACCCTTACCGCCAACTATGGCTTTCCACGGGTGTCCTATTTTTAACTTGAAATACTTTTCAAATTCTGAACTTTGTGACTTTAACCAGGACCAGGATTTTACAATATTTGTTTACCTAAACACCAAACCTCGATTAATTAGTAGTTAGAGTTGTTCCCATCGGACCATTGATTATTAAATATTTTGTCAAAATATTCTTCAAAAAACAAATTTAAATTAAATTAAATAAGGTAACATGTTTACACCCAATTTGACAGCAGAAGTCAATCCTGTTTTAGTAGTTAATGAGCTACTAATTTGTCAAAAACCGTGCATTAAATTATTTCATCACTCAAAAAATGGATTATTTTACAAACTCATCAAATTCTAGAAAATGTTTGGATGCCATCTTAGATAATACCATTTTTTTTCAAGGGAATCAGTACATTTAAAACCAATGTTTGAAAAACTATGAATTATTCTTAAAATATAATAAGGAGACAGAAAAAAATAATAAGAAAAAAAAAGGGAAAAAAGAAGAATAAGGAAATGCTATCGTTATCAAAAGGTGTCCTCCCACCCTAGGCCTACAATTGGTTTCTTCAATTAGGGATAATCACATTTTACCTTTCTTTAATCACCCTCTCAACCTTTAGGCCTAAACTAAAAGGAATATAATTGGCTGAGTGATATGCTTATATTTTAAAACAGATAGAAAATATGGATTGGTTCGATGCTTGACCTTTGCTCACATAAAAAGAAAAAGGGAAGAAAAAAAAACGTGTTTATACCATTCTTGGCACGGTTGAGAAAATATGGTAGACATTATTCAAATTTCAGTTGAGAATAAGGTAGGACTAGTATTACATGAGAAAACATGAAAAAGTGGATTAAATTAGGAAGCACACGGAAGAGGCTGAAGAGGCAATTTCACTACTTGAAATTCAAAAGAGACAGAAGCATGACCCACTGATATGGAAGTAATTGTGATGGCATACGAAAGCAATTAAAATGATACGTACCAAATAACGCAAACACTGACTCTCCTATAGAGTATCAACCTAAGATAGCATGCTGGGTTTAAATTATGATAAATTGTCAACAGGAATTAAACAAAAAGTATAAAATATGAACAACTGCCAATTCTATTAGGAATAGCTATTGTATACCCGTAGAGCAAACATGAAAATGAAACAAGCGAGAATATATATTTCTAAAAGTATATCATCGAGTTTACAGGAAAAATTCAATAATTGAGATATAAATGTGACATGCATTGCACTTGACTTTCTTTCTTTTCTGGTTGCAAAAAAGAAAATCTGTCTACCCACCCAGACAGATGCAGATTTTCTTTTTTTGAATCAAAATGGAGAAGAGCATAGGAATACACCTTCAAATGCCACTTTTTGACACTTAGTCGTTGCAAAAAATTGGCCTAAGTAAAACCTACCAGCTAATGTTTCTTCAATGAGCTGGAGAGGCAAAACTACATACTGCAGTGCATGATTCATATACCTAATACAAGCGCTTCCTACAGCCAGCCGTACCACAGTGGCATGCCAGCTTTTTCATCTTTCCATTGGGACCAATGACACTATTAAGTGCATAACCATAGTCATAAGTAAGTTCCTGCATGTGACATTGAATGTAAATTTGTTAGGCCAAGAAGAAGGATCAAAGAGAAAGCTCTAAAAGAACGTGCAGTTTAGCAAAGCTAGATGCAAATACCAGTTCATTTGCTCCTACAGTGTCAGTATTATTAGTTGGATAAACAAAGGTATTAGACATTTACCATAATGAGTGAACTCTGCCAATAAACCACATCATCAAGAAAATGAAAAATAAATAATGAACCTTACTAAAGTGGCGAGCATATGATATCAAAACAATGTCATTGCTTACTACTCCTATACAGGGTTCATCTATGGTGCATCTCCAACCCAATTAACGATGAGTATAAAGGTGTTCCTAATATGTTCTAAAATTGCAATGCACTTATCATAGCATAAGAATTGTTGCATTATATGAATCAACTGGAGGTAAATATATCAATCAACTCATGCTTTGTGGAAAGTTTCGAATTGCATAAACACCAATTCCACCAGCTCATTACAGTGATCTTGGAATTATTTCTTTCTGTATGCTTTTGAGGCCTCTTCCAAGCCTCTCAACGTTAGATAAAATAATGGAAATGGAAATGTAATTTTGGTACTTAAAGAAATACAAATGCATAATTCTATAGAACCAAAAATAAAAAATAAAAAAAATTACAGTGAGCAAAATGATAACAAGACCCATAAATAGACATAGAGACCGTTCTAATGCCAACAGGGCAAAGGTTAAATTTCGATGTCACTAACGTATTGGGGGGAGACATTGATAATAGTAAGAAAAGCTGAGAGAAAATTACCTGCAAAGCAGGTATATTGTCTGCAGCAAATAACACAATCCGAGCAAGTTTAACATCATGGTGAGAGCTCAAAACACACTGAACAAAAAGGTTAGGCTCACAACTGTGATTAATAAATCTGGCAACATTGCCAAAGGAACCAGCGTCAATGCAAAAATCAGGCGCAGTTTCAGATATCTTGCCATGTCTTTTATGAGCATGATCACTTGGAAGAGATACATTACGTAATCGCCTCTGCAATGGAAACATACTTCAGAGGAAAGTATAACCATAAAATAAACAAATAACTCACTGCAATAAACTTCCTAAAATAATCTATAATTGTATGACAGCTAAGTCACACATGTGCAGCAAAGAAATTATGCCAATCTCAAGGAAAGCATGTAAATCTTCCCACAAATATTGGATTCAAATAATTTTATTCCAAGCCCAAATGGCCAGAAAAAGAGCAATATTATGTGTCTTGCACTCTTGATTGAACAACACAGCATGTTTAGCAAGAGTTGACAAACAGTTTGCTTCCATATTTAACAGATTAAAACAGCCAAATTTAATATATCATATCACCATGTAAGACTGAAAACTGTAAATAAAGTACCTCTCTTCCCCCTATACCATTCATTGTTTGCAAGCAATCAATTTCAAAAATGTAATCATTCCCAGAAACAGAAGCTAAGGCATCAGTCTTCCTTAGAAGTCCAGTGTATTCACATACTGGCGCACCAGAAGGAATATAATCCATAGACCTAATTGCCCACCCTTTTTCCTGTGTACGATAAACCTGTTCAAAATATTTAATTTATCAAATATGTAACTCGACAAGGTATGCACCAAAAGTGTTGACTTGCATTTAATTTTAGCTAAATAACCTCGAGTTTGTATTTTAATCCCCGCTGAGATGTGCGGTTTACACATTCAGGTCCACAGCCACAATTTGGACCACATTCAAATACTACATCCATCGCTTCAATCAACCTGAAAAGGAAAATTGAGAGGGATAAAGGGAAGGGGGATGAATTTCTTTTAAGAAAAGGTACCCTAATTAAATCCAAGACATAAAGATCATAAAAGGCCGTACAACAAGCTTTAAATAAGTAAGTCAGGGGAGCTAAAATGGTCTAAAATGTAGACAAAAAAGAAAATCATAACTACAACCAACATTTGCTTAACCAGTAACACATGTAGGCAGGACATCTGAAGAGGAAGGATGTTGAAATTAAGTAAACTCACGATTATCTTATGAGAAACTAAATCTTCACTGATAAGTTGTGGGCATTACACCTTACAGGCATTAAATTACGGATCAAAGAAGTAATCAAGTGTAAGAATATTTGCAAAGTGAAATTTACAAATTCATGACCATAAAGAAAGCAAAATGGCAAAACATACATAACATATAAAACCTAATATTATGGGATAAACATATTATAATACGTTAAAGCACAATTACAAATTCCAAGTTGTAGCTATTAATTAGATAGGATCCTACTAAGCACTTACTTACTATTAAGGTATATTGAGTAAGAATTAGGAGAAAAATATATAAATATACATAAAAGTCTTGATCACATCAGGAAACCTTCACTTTAAATCACTCAGGGTAGATTGGTTGTTGGAGAAAAACCAATCTTCACTACTGATTTGAATTAGTTACCAGAATTTATACGAGAGACTAAAGTAAATCTGCACTGCAACTAAAATGTACTAACATGTACTAACCTGCAGTAAAAAACAGTAGTCATAGTCTATACAGTAAAAACAACTAACAATTAACAACTGTCCTAATTAATACTGACTAAGACCACCAGCTAATTATTAACAACTAGTATACTAAAATTATCATGACTAACTACATTGCAAAACTTCACCCCCCCTTCAAGCTGGTTCAAAGATATTTTCCATTCCCAGCTTGTTTGTCAACATGTTTAAACTTGGATTTTGTACCTCTTTAGTGAAAAATATCAGCTAGCTGTAACTTAGATAAAATAAAAGGAGTGCAAATGAGCCTGCTATCAATTTTCTCTTTGATGAAATGTCTATTAACTTCAACATGCTTGGTTCGGTAGTGTTGGACAAGATTATGAGCAATTCTTATCACTGCTATGCTGTCACAATATAGCCGCATAGGCTCTTCTATCTGTATTTATAATTCTTTTAGCAAAATCTTGATCCACATAAATTCACAAATACCTAATGCAATAGCACAGAATTCTGCCTCGGCAGCAGACCTAGTAACCACAGGTTGTTTCTTACTCGTCCAAGTCACTAGGTTACCTCCAATAAATGTGCAACACCCTGATGTAGATCTTCTATCAGTGACTGATCCTGCATAATCTACATCAGTGTAAGCTTCTACTCGCAAGTGTCTGTTTTTGGAGAATAAGAGTAGCCTTTAAATACCTTAATATTCTCATCAAAGCATCTAAATTATCTTCTACTGAAGCATGCATAAACCGACTAGCACACCAACAACATATGCAATGTTTGGTCGTGTGTGTGAGATAGATAAATCAATTTTCCAAAGAAGTCTTTGGTGTCTTCCTTTATCAACCAATAGTCCTTGCTTGATTGCCCCCAACTTATTGGTCCTTATCTACAGGTATATCTAAAGGTTTACATCCTAATATTCCAATTTCTTTTAAAAGATCAAGAATATACTTTCTTTGAGACACATAGATTCCCTTCTCAGATCTTGCAACTTCAATGCCAAGAAAATAACTAAGCTTAACAAATCTCTAATTTCAAATTCCTTTGCCAACTTGACTTTTAAACTTTGAAACTCCTTGAAGTCATCCCCAGTGACCATAATGTCATCAAGTTAGGCAATGAGAATAGTCAGCTTGTTCTTCAGTAACAATTTAACTAAAGAAGTGTGGTCTCCTTGGCTTTGTCGATAGCTAGCTTTATATCGCTCTATAGAACCATCAGCTTTGTACTTGATGGTAAATACCCATTTACATGCAAACAGGCACTTTCTTTAGGTCAATCAACTATATCCCATGTATCATTCTTGTATAGGTCTCTCATTTCTTCATTTATTGCCTCCTTCCAGTTGGGATCAGCAAGCGCTTCTTGTAAATTTGTTGGTATTGAACTTGAAGTCAAATGATTGGTAAAGGCCTTGCATCTATTGTTTATATATAAAAAATTGGACAAAGGATTCCTAATACAACTCCTAACACCTTTTCTCAAGGCTATAGGAAAGTCCAGGTTAGTCTCAACCATTTGAGTAGTATTAGGAGGATTTAAGACTGCAGATACAGGAAGATTAGATAATTTACCTTCGTAATGACTGTGAGTAAGAGGAATATAGCCTTGTGCACACCTAGTTTCCTTAGTTCTTTTGGAGTAAACAAGCGATTCAGAATTTCCTCCAAGTGATCCAGATCTTTGTTCTTTAGACTCCCCATGTCCTTTATTGTCTCCATCCACCCAAGTAGGCATTTGCAAAACAACTGCCTTTCCTTTTTGAAACTCCCCCTATCCTTCATTTCGTTATTCGCCGCTGTAGGTATTGGAAAAGAAACTGGCTGATATTCTATCCTCCATTTCTCCCCCTAAATCACTCAGGGCAGATTGGTTGTTGGAGAAAAACCATTCTTCACTACTGATTTGAATTAGTTACCAGAATTTATACAAGAGACTAGAGCAAATCTATACTACAACTAAAATGTACTAACATGTACTAACCTTTAGTAGAAAACAGCTGTCTTAATCTGTACAGTAAAACAACTAACAACTGTCCTAATTAATACAAAATGTTGACTTATACTAACGGCTAATTATTGACAGCTAGTATACTAAAATTATCATGACTAATTATAATGCAAAAATTCCTACATACCACATTTACATTAGATCCTCATCAATTTGCACTATATCCTGACTTGAAGACGAGATATCCTGATATGACAATTATTTAATATATATTTATATATGTATGTGTGTGTGTGTGTGTGTGTGTGTGTGTGTGTGTGTGTGTGTGTAGAAAGAGAGAGAGAGAGAGCATCACATATAATTCAGTAAGTCATGTTTTGTCATTGCCTATATAAAATCTTCCTCACTCTCAAACCTCAGTTAAAATAATATATTTTCTCAGTTAAAAGCCTTATGTCCATTTTCAAATCTCACCTGCCACCATTTTTACTGACATAAGGAAAGTCAGATCCATTAAGTTTAGCACAAGAACAAGTCCTTGGGTTAGTACATTTTCCTTTGCAATTGCACCCAGGAGCACTTAATGGGATTTTGATACTCGAGTCTATTTGAATAGATTTCATATATGTAAATCCTGCAATTTCAAAAAAATACATTTGAATTGATAGACAAGAAATAAAATAGACACATAAATATCAGGGTAATGAAAGCAGCATGTGGATTAACATTGAAAAGGTAAAAAAAGGCAAAGTTAGAGGCTAAGGCATAGAAATAGAAAGAACTCTTAAACATCAGCAATTTTTTTGCCAAATAAATCAAAGGAAAAAAAAAACCATTATCATGCATAAATTTGGTAAGTAATTAAGCCACAATTTTGTTAATTATACTTCTTATGAACAATATCTTCTTTCTTTCGTACACTGCAATTGCAAACCTAGTGTCGCATACCATTCAACGTAAGGCAAACATCTAATCCTATGTGAAAAGAACATAAGTCTTTCAACTACACCAAATACTTATACAGTGGTTTCATTGTATAATACAAGTTTGATTTGATATTCATATTAACCGGCCTACAAAATTTTGTATAAGGGAACACTACATAGTGAAATGCATGTATTTTTCCTCCTCCAAGCAATTCTGGTGATAACTTACTATGCATGCTGGTCCTATTTTCAAAAACACATTCTACTATGATTCATAAGTTAATATTGATACTGCTTCATTGAGGTTTCAACTAATTTAAGATTTTACATTGCTTTGGGATATTATTAGTATTTGATTTGACTTAGTTTCCTATTTTTTATATAAGAATTTAAATTCTTTATAAATTAAAGTTTCTTTATTTGTAATAAGATTCTCTAAAACCCTTAAGATCTAATAATTATTAATATTAAGTTATAAGTATGTTATTCCTNATTCCCTCCCCCCCCCCCCCCCCCCCGGATTTTTCGTAGCCTCTCTGTTTCCCTCTCCTTGGATCCTACATCAGCTATACATGTTAATTTTTAGAAGAGATGTATTTCTCAATGAATGTCAAATTACATGCAGTTATTCATAGTACCATATGCACCAACAACTGAGAAAAAAAAAATGTATAACTAACCTGATGGTGCAGTAGGTGGATCATCAATTACATTAGTCGCAGGAATACATATGTTTTCTTGACCATCACAAATGTCCTTGCACACCAACCTTAGAAAATCATCAACTTTCTTTATTCAGATTGTGAACAGGATACATGAAAGACAGATTATTTGTATGAAAGATGATCTTCTCATACCCAGGTAATTCTGACAGGAGTTTAGACCCTTGCCCACGACTAAAGTAAACCTGAGAAAAAATAAACCATGCAGATTTCACTATATAAGGAAAGACATATGTCCTAAAAAATTTAAATGATTTTAACTTGTAATAACAATCCATTCTATGCAGGCCAGTGAAAAATATGTATCAAATACTTGATAAGGAGTGTCAGACCCTTGCAAGTAAACCAGTGAAAAAATAAACCATGCAAATTTCACTATATTAGGAAAGACATATATCCAAAACTTTTTAAATGATTTAACTTGTAATAAGAATTCATGTCTATGCTGGGACAGTTAAAAATATGTATCAAATACTTGTCAAAAAGTGTTGAAACAAATACTAAATATTCTTTCGAACTTTTTACCCAAAATAGAACTGTTCCAAAACTTTTCTGTTTCTGTTCAAGTTCCAGATGAGAACTTGACTTTGGACAGATATCAAAGAAGAATAATAAGTTTGAATTTGTCACCTTTGAATAAAAATATGCTATCAAACTAAGTATCAAATCCTTGTCAAAGAGTGTTAAACCAAATATCGAATATTTTTTCAAACTTTCTACCCAAAAAAAGAATTAAAGAAACTGTCACAAACTATTCTTTTTCTGCTCAAGTTCCAGATAAGAACTCATGACTTTGGACAGAGATCAGATGAAAATAATAAGTTTGAATTTTGTCACCTTCGAATAAAAATATAATTATATCATTTGATAAAGTTATAAACTAAAAGGCAGTAAATAACCTGATTTGTGAGTAATACAGGTTGCCCTGGAAGTCGTTTTAATCGATACTTATAAACAGTATATCCAGCAGCACCTTTCTCAGCCCAGTGCTTATCCACCTAAAGAAAAACAAAATTAGACAAAGAACTTTAGCCACAGGATTAGTTCATGGAAAAAAAAAAATTCGCCTAAAAATTAGACAAATAAAGGCTTAAAATATAGATTCAAACCAATAATAACATAACAGTAGTATTTCTGCAAAACTGGTAGCCTTATTTATGCAGAGTTACTGTTTTAACAATAAAATATTCCACCAAGTAACAGAAGATCTGCATTTTAATTTTTTTTTCTCCACTGCCTATAGTATTCTTCAAATTCCTCAGGCGGATGAGACTAAAGAGTCCACAAATTCCAATTACTCATCCCAAGTATTTCTTCTTTCTCTTTTACCACTCCTTTATAACACTTGAACACTTCAAAACCTAGAATGCTGCACTATTCAACTACAATTAATGATTCTTCACTAATCATCTTCCAATTTGTCGACCATCATTATCATCAAGCAAACAATAAAAAAATCTTCAGTTAGCCACAAGCCCAAAACACTACCTTCTCAATTAGTCTTATATTGATACATAACATAAATAATTCAAAAATTCACACAACTCTTTATAATCTTTTTCTTCTTAGTGGGAAAATAAGGAAAAGAAAACATCATTTGCAATAAGGCTTAAAAGAAATTTGAACATGCTAAAAGAAAGGAATAATTATAATAATAATAGGATTGAATTTATTGATATTATTCTAACAATTCCTACCTTGTACAAGCCATCATATGTATACAACTTTTTAGAATAACTGGTGACACATTTATGTCCACGAATGACTCTAACAGGAATAGATTGCTCCATATTATTCTGCAAGAAGTTAATGTCATAACTAGCAAGATTTTATTTAAAAACAAATGCAAATCATATCCAAAAATTAAAGAAATAATATTCAGTCATCATACTACAACGCCGTTCAAAAGTAAATTTTAAGAACAAGGTTGGGAATGGAAGCATACTTCAGGCCAGAAACACACATCTCACATATAAGCTGTTCATAAAACTCAATGCACCCCATAATATTATTTACAAAATAAATGTTTCTTGCTAGGCAATTAAGAAACAAGAACCCAAACTCAAGCCAGGCGGCTGGACACTTGGAGGTTGGTTAAGTGAAGGGTGAAGCATAGCTAATCGAGTTATGTGAGAAATTGGGAGGCGGATCATGAAATTAAATATTAGATTTCCTACGGGAACCAAAGACTATACTCGATGATGAATGAAACAAATCACTGTTGAAATTTCTGGTGGTTAATGCTCAATAATTATTTAAACTAGGGGAAAGAATATTAAAGCATATTTGGAAGGGAAAAAAAATCCATGTGGTACATGCTAGTATGCTATATATACTAACCCTCAACTGATATAATTCTAACAAGCTACACAAATAATATGCGAGTCAGAATTGACAAGCCATTGGAGTGACAAGTTTCTAGATAATACAAAATGATAACAAACAAAGAACATATCTATTATGAAACAACAAAAGGAGAAACATAACAAAAAAACAATTTGAAAAAGACACACCTTAAGAGCCAAATTACCACGAATCATCTTTTGATCATTAATTTGACGCTTATTACCAAGTAAATCATTTCCACCTTGACCTGTATATACAATTTCTTCCGAGTTATCGACATCATCTTCATATTGACCAGACAAAACAATTGCTACTGCAAGTGGAAAGGTATAGCCTTTGTACTCCTGCAGTATTCCAGAAGTTGACTGTACAAAGTTAATTCTCTGAAAAGCTTAGGTTGGATCAGGTCATACACTAGCTATATCTGTAGGGAGAAAGAAGCAAAAATAAACATAATGAAAGCCACTCCAATGGAATATTCCTCAGACATCTGAAAATTTAATTAGAAGCTCTCCCTAAGTGCGCAAGATTAAAATTTAAAAACATATTTATTTTCCACAATATTTCTTAGTATGCTATCAATTTCATTGCTAACTATAAACCTTATTTTCAAACTTTTTAATACATAATGATTAAGTACCTTGCCAGGATTTCCAATATAATCAATTCCCTTTAACCAATGCGAATGTAATCCGATTGCCACCATTTCACATCTAGAAAAAAACTGATACCCAACCTTAACACCTGCATCATTAAAATAAATAAATGAACGTTTTAGAAAAGTAGCACTAATAGCATAAAAAAATAACATAACTAAAAATCACCCACCTGGTAGGTTACCAAATCTTTTTTCAGGGTACAGGATTTTCTTTTTTGTCCGCATCTGCATTGTACACAAAGCCAACTATTGTAGAATGCAATGGATAATATTTATTATAATGTTCACAGGGTAAAAGATATAAAACTAGCAAGTCATCTTCAATCTCATTTCGATGAAGTAAAGCATAATTAATCTGTAAACAAATTAATAATGTATTACAAAGATTAATCAAGAGAATAAACAAATTTAGTGAAAGCACATTTTCATTGGCAAATCAACATGGCTTAAATATTAACAAGATTTTTTATAGTGTGATTATTCAATCTAATAAATAGCATATGTGAAATATAATACACCAACTACCAACTTGCCTCATTAGCTGCCTTCAAATCAGGTCGCTTGGAAGACCTCTTAGCATCATCACCATGTGCACTCTTATCCTGCAAATATTTTTAGCACTGACATAAATTACAATGACAAAAGCCAAGGATTTCCCATTCATATTTTCTGTCCATTCTGGAAAATGACTATCCAAATAAATAGGTTGCTTTCTACAAGCATCAAGTAGACCATGATGCAAGATATATCCCAACTTCATGGGTCCTTCCATATCTATTGCTATTGTGTGGGTACTATATGGTTTCTGTAAATATGTGCTTCAAGAAACGAGAATAAATATTGGATTCTAAACTACATAATTATGCCTCACGAAAAGAAAAGAAAAATAAAAACAAAAACAAACCTATGCCAGAATATGAAAAAGGAGAAAAATATAGAAATATGTAAAATAATAATAATAAATAATAACAACAACAACAATAACAATAATTAAACTAAAGGGGAAACTAACCTTTGTCCTGCATCTCAACAACTCTTCCTGCATTCAAGCAGTAGACAATAAGAGTAAAGAGTTAAATATTCAAATCATTCTAGCATCCATTACAACAGAAACACAAGGTTGCATTCTAGAAAAATGAATTTTAAAACGAAGCATAGGCTTAGATTGTAGGTTCATCTATCATGTAAAACAGTACTAAGGTAATATTCTACAATAAGTTATAACCAGAGTAAACTACTGACGTCCACAGCAATGGTTTTTCAAGATGAATCATATTTATCAAAGATGTTCCTCGTTTAATGCACCATCATCTCTTAAAGCTTATAAACAAGACTCACATGGCACACATATAAGTCCAAGAGTAGCCCTTGCTGAAACCAAAACAAAACTTGAACGAACTCTCGCAAATAGGTAAACTCATCCAATTCAAGAATGCATGATGAACACTATTTGACCATGCTGAGAAATTAACAAAAACTTTACGTGTTTAATAGGATTTGTCATTACTTTTCCTTTACTTTCTCATTATTTTTTATTGTTTTGTTTTCTGAATTATAACTATATAATACTATTGCTTCTTGGTAGTTGGTTAAACCATATAATCATCATAATTAACTTTTCCATTACATTCAAACAAATAGATAATAGTACAACATAAATTTGCTTTCTGAGAACAGTATAGATTATAGTAATAACAGAATCAATAAAGCATCAACTTGTAATTTCCAAAAAAAAAAATGTTGGATGTTTGGTTAATCACCTGAACAAAATGAAGGTAAAGCACGTTAAATTTTCTCAAAGTCTCTTTCACTCTTGCAGTGAAGCTTGTGCCCTTGTCATCAATTGGAGAAGCGCCATTATTCACCCAATTCAATTCATCATCTATAGCGCCCACATTCCTCTCGCTACCTGCTGCTAAATTGGCAACCACTGTCTTACCATTTTCATTGACTTCGTGTTCTCCATTATCATCTTCAGTACCTTCACATCCGCTCCGCGAAAATCCCTGTTTCGAATACTTAACTTTAGCCCTTTTATCGCTAACTTTTTCATTGTTGACCTCTACTTTCCGTTTACGATCGCTGCCGTAATACGGCCTTTTCTCATCCGGAATCTTTTGAATTCTTGGACTAAACCTCCGCAGAACGGTGTTTTTTTTGGTTTCAAGTTTTGAAATGCGCTGAACAGTGTTGTTCTTCACCCCAGCAGCTAAGGCTTCACAACGAATGCCACTTGCAGATTTGTTTGCCACAGTCATTGATTATAAACTAAATTCAAACCTGCAAATACCAATTCCTAAAATAAAAATAAATAAATAAATAAACAGAACTTATCTAAATTTTTTGTGCGCAAACTCAAAATACGGAAAACAAATTCGAACACAGCCTTGAATCCTTCAAACAAGTGCTTAGAAAAAGAGAATCGAACTACTTCGAAAAAATGACAAAAAAATAATTAAAATCCAGAAGTAATGAGAAAATAGAAGGTCAGAATGCTTTCTTTGGGAAAAAATAATATTAAAGAAATAAACAGTTTAACTACTGGCTCTCTTATCTTGAACAGCTTTTTTCTTTCTTTATTTGAAAAATGGAAGTCATGAAAAAATGCCGACCAGAATCAAACAGTTTTTAACCAATGAGATATAAGAAAATAAAAGCCGTCCCTGAGCTCGACGTAAAACTCGGACCGAAATTCTCAGAACGGAAAGTGAGAACAGCGAAAACAAACGTACCGACGATCTGAACTGATGCGGAATAAAATGGACAGAGAAGAATAAGAACCCTAAAGACGCTTAAGAAACACACTCATACGGCATTTTGAAAAATTGAAAATATATATAGAGATATATTTTGAAAAGCGCAAGAGGCGGGAATTAGAGGGGCACTTTTTGTAAGTTTGCCATCAGTGGAGATTATCAGTGGCAAGTCCAGTTAAGAAGTACTATTCTTGTTATCCTATGTATTTAAAGTTATTTATTTGAAAATTTTCAACCTTAATCTGCATTTGTTGTTTTTTTAAGGAAAGAAAAAGATTTATCCGCAGCGGAGTCGTAGGTTTAGACAGTGGAGAAGAGCACTTGAATTTCAATTTTCGTATTCACGTGTATAAAAATTAAACTAGCTTTTAGCATTGAGCTACACCATCAAGTGTTTAATGTGTATTTGTTGTTGAATGGGTTTACAAGTTTAATTCATTTATGGGTATCTAAAGTTTTGTTTTGAAGAAGTTGTTCTAACTTTTAGATCATACGTTTAGCATTGCTATTCATCCAAAAAATACATTTAGCATTCCTTTTACTTTTCCTTATCTTATTCTCTTATGCTATTTGAAAAGGAAAAGAAAATTAAAAATATATATATATATTTTAACTGATTTAGATAAAAAAATAAAATTGAAAGTTTAAAGCATTTTTAAAATAATTATCTAGATTTTCGTATAAACAGCTTTTGAGCTTTAAAAATTGTAACTTTTTAGAAGCTATAACAAATAAAATTTAAATTCTTTTAAAATTTAATAAATTCTAAATTAAATAAGCTACTTTAAATATCAAATTTTGATAGCTCAATAGGCCTGTTAGACTCAAATTTATATTTTCCCTTCAAACAAATTATTTTTAAAGGCTTTTGGTTAGGAACTGGTGATTGACACAAAACTTGTAATATAGGTTTACTCTAACTTCTTTTATCAATAAGTATTTCTATTTTTTACTCTACAATAATCTAAATTAAACTAATAAGTAATATAGTTCTCAAAAACCAAAACTATTTTAGATACTAAATCCACTTATTTTCCATGCTAGCCCAAAATCTTAAGACCATATAATTGCATATAGTAATTTTTTGAGATTTTATATAGATGTTCATATCGCCAATATTTTAATTATCTATGTCCACCTTTTTTATTTTAATTACTTATACCTACATGTGCATCACCTCATCACCTTAATATCTATGTTGTCTATTTTATCTTTATTTAAAAAAAAAAAAAACTTAAAATCTTTTCGCCTCCTTCTTCCCTTCTCCATTTTCCATATTATTTTTTATCTCTCATCTCTTTCTATCACTCTCTCAAACTCCCATTTTGCTCTTATTGAAAAAAAAAATGACAAGAGTTAAGCAACTTGCCTTTAAAATAAAGCTAAAGTGACGGTGGCCAAGAAAACCACCACTATTAAACCAAAAATTGTCGGCACTGCCACTCCTGAAGAAGCACGGCAAAGGAAAAATCTATTTCCATGAAACTATTTACACCGTCTTTATGTTGGGTGATGTGGCATATAGTAGCATGTTGTGTATACCTTCCAGAAAATTTGCACACACTGCCTTTACATTAGACAGTGTTGCATAAATTGGGCAGTGTGAACCCTATACAACACCATCTAACATTTGCATTTACCGTCCAATACTTTGTAGGCTAGGTATTGTCATTTTTAACTTCTACTTTTCTGAATATATCTTTTTTTTTGTTCACTTATCTTTTTCTCATTTCAATAAATTTAAAAAACACACACAACATTTAAACACATTAATATGCCCATTAACAATATTATTATAACAAAAATAAAAAAAGCTTGGTGGGTGATGAAATTGGGTTTGATGTTGATAAAAACTTCTAAAAAGCTTGAAAATGGAGTCAAAAGTTTTTTCAAAATTTGATGTTGTTAATTGAATGGTGTTTAAAAATAATAATTATTTTGCTAAAGAAAATGACAAATGATAAATAACGATATTAAAAAAATGGGCAAAATGGACAAAATAGGTTTTCAAACAATGACGTGAAGATAAATAGCTAAATAAAAAATAAAGGGTTAATGATTGAGTAAGATTGACATAAATAAAAATAAAAAATCTAATTTTTTTGACTCAATGCTTGAGCCCATTTTCTTGTATTTAGCCCATTTTTTAAGCCTAAATCTGAATTCATTTTACTTAACCCAGTATTTTGAACAAAAATAGTATTATATTTTATATATAGGTATATCAATTATGTTAATATGGGCAACGTTATTTATTATTTAAAGATCTACAATTTACTATAACTGTTCAATGTGCATAATTAAGCACATTTAATGGGTGATTATACTCATTAGACAACTACAGTGGACTATCACCTACTGAATAGTAGACTATATCATCTGAAATAGAATTCTGTATGTGCACACGTGTGTATTGCTATTATGACCCAAGTGATTTGACTTTCAAATCAAACTAAATTTAAGGACACATTTGATTTGTATACGGACAAACTATTTATAATAAAATAAAAATAATTATTTGTGGAAATAAAAAATAAAATAATTAATAATCACTTTTATTTATATATTTGATAAAAATATTGAATTACAATTAAAGTTTAGCTTTTATAAATATTGTTTTGAATGTCAAAATTAAATTTTACATTTATTTATTATAGGTGTATACTGGTTAAGTTAGTAATTTTCTTTTTTGAAAAAAATCGAGTTAGCGATGTTGGTTACTACCCAAACCAATATGATGGGATGTATGAGCCCAACCTAATTCGGTATTGAGTTACTTTGAAACAACAAAGTATTGACACTATTAAAATTTGCACTTAAATGTGTAGTTTAGTGGTAGCAGCTAGCCGAATCATCACACATACAAGTACATAAGTTGTGGTTTGAGTCTTAGTAGCTTCATTTGGGTTAAGGTGCTTATCTTCGCTGCTACCGCACAAAGAAGAAGGATATTTTAGCGACACGGGCTCTCATCGCGCACTACTATTAGGTTAAAAAGACGCCTAAGTCAATCCACTCTCTAAATACCTCATGAACTTATGATTCCGCTACGAATATGTCATTTTTTTTCGACAAAAAAAAAAAAGACTATCATAATTTTTTTGCCTTTTTACTCGACTAAAGGGAAGCTTATAGGAATGAGCTTATGATATTCAAGAAAGAGGTGTCTCAACGGCAACGATGACAAAGATTGAAAGAAGGCAAATTTGGAATCTGACTAGGCCTACATAGCCAACATAATTAGTTATAATCTCGTTAGAACTATGGGTAAGCCTGACTAAGGGGGAGCTCTTCCAGCGATGTCTTTTCCATTCACATGATACTCGAACATGAAACCTCATGCTTAAAGGATGTGAGCCCCTTCCACTCAGACTAACACATAATTTTGAACATTCCTATATAATGCAATAATATTTATATATTTTTAGTATATGTGAGAAAGTTTAATAGTGAATGTGAATTGTTTTTTATATTGATAAATTTAATGGCATAAATATCTAATCAATTTAAACAAAAATTCAAAAATAATGTGTATAAATATTATTTATAGTTATTAATTAATTAATTTTATATTTTATTAACTTTTATTTTCATTTTGAAAAGAAATAATTTTTTAAGAAAAATTTTGCTTATTAAAAATTTTACAATGCCTAACATAATTTTTAAAATTAAAAATTCATATTGATATTGTTCATCTCATATCAACTTAACATTATAAATATTACAATTAAAAAGTAATTTTCTTTAAAAATACTGTTTATATAATATGTTTATTTTATATCTTATTGAATACTGTGATAATTAATCTCAATTTTGAATTTATCAAAAGACAACAAAGAAATTTAAAATTTTACCCAAATAGCAATTGTGAAGTGTTAAAAAAGTAATTGACATTTGTTTGCGTATCTATTGAATAACTATTTTTAAATTGAAAAATGTACTAAACATAGAAAGAAAAAAAAAACTAATTTTGATTTTATTATTGCATCTATTTCCACCTACTAAATGTGCCCTAAACAAAAAAGGACACTGGGCCTGAAGAGCCCACACCACAGCAAGCGGCCTAAAGACTTTGGGATCCATGCTTATCCATACAAAATTAATTTTTTTTTTTGGTGAAACCATACAAAATTAAAATGAAATAATATGTGATTGTTAAAAAAATAAAAAAATACATAAATATTACGAATCTACGATATATTGCTTTTTACCAAAGAAAAAAAAATATATTGCTTGGTGTCCCAACTGATCCAACCGTATTACCAAGACATAAGAACTTGGATCACTAAATTGCTTCTCTCTTGCTAACACATTACAGCCTTTCAAAAATAAACTTCGCTAATCTTCCAATAATGCCACAATTTAATTTCGGAGGCCACCACCAGGTGGCTTGGAGAGTACAGGAATAATATTAATTTTTAAAATAAAAAAAATTGAATTTAATAAAAAATCATATCCTTAAGTTTGAAAACATGGTACAACTGTATAGGGAAACGAGGGAGAGATAAACACACGTGAAAGTAAAAATAGGAAAGAATCTCATAGGGTGGCTCACCAAAATACGAACGAAGTCCCATCTCTCGGCAATCCTATCATTGCATCCCACGTGTTCCTTACTTTCTTTCCACCTTAATCATTTCCATTTCTTATATTTTTCTTTATTTCTTTAAACAATCCTTCCTTTTCTTCCGGCTGACAGTTTATGTTCCTTCATTTCCATACACCGCATCTCGCTGTTCATACTCCACCAGCCTCCTAAACAAACCGCTAGAAAGAATTATCAAAAAAAAAAAACATCAAATGTATATATATTAATTAGGAAAAATTTTGCACTGAATTTTTTTATTTAAAAATTTTATTAAAATAAAAAAAGATATTATTTGTTATATATTTAATTATTAATTAATATATATAATATTTTTTATTAAATATAATATTATT
>QANX01008041.1:144861-176620 GCA_003254975.1 Ochetophila trinervis
GAAATTTCCACGGATATTTCGGAAATTTCCATGGAAATTTTGACTAGTTTGTGAAGCAATTACCTTGGAAATTTCGACGGAAATATCGTGGAAATATCGGAGAAATATCGGAAATTTCCACGGAAATTATGGAAATTTTGACCAGTTTGTGAATGAATTACCATGGAAATTTCGACGGAAATATCGCGGAAATATCGGAGAAATATCGGAAATTTCGACGGAAATTATGGAAATTTTGACCGTTTTTTTTTTGGGATGAAATTAATATCTCCATCTCCAAAAAAACGAAATTTCGGCGAAATTTCGCCGAAATTTTCGATTTTTTCAACTATGGATAGGGCATATCTTTTTGTCCCGAAAAAGGGTCAAGGCGGAAACGAAAAATATCGTCCCGGTCTCACTTATGTTGCATATAATATAAATAATTTTATACACTTAATTATAAATTTTATATTTTTATTAACTGTATTTATTATTTGAAATAGAAGAATAAATATTTAAAATTATTATTTAAAAAAATTAAAATATTTTATCTCTTATATAAATGGAGAATGGGTCAAGATAAGATGAAAAATTCATGCAAAATGAGATACGGGAAAGCCACTCGGGTCCCGCCCTGTAACCATTTTATGTTATTCGTTATAAATTAATGAACTAAATATTCTCATTATGAAAATTTTTATTCATTATAAATAAATTTCATTTATTATGAAAAAAAATATAACTTAAAAAATGTTAATGTTATTAAACTTTTTTGGAGTTACACTGTAATTTAACTCCGAGAGCTTATAATGCAATTTTCGAATATTGCATTTAAGTAAGCTTTTTCATAATGGAATAATATTGGTTTATAACATTAATTTATTATAAAGTAACATTATAACATTATCAGTTATGAGTAATATTAATCTCTAACAAAATAATATTTGTCTATAACAAATAATATTTATACATAATTGAATAATAATTTGATAGCAATCCCAATATAAAAGAGTTGTACTTTATAATTGCCTATTAATTAATGTATTCATTTAAAATTAAACTCTTTGAACGCATGTAAATTATTCTATAACCCTCTTTGAAATGCAAATTTTGAGGTTGTTTTAGTAATATCTAATTAATAAAGAAATAAATACAACAACTAATAAAACATATGTTTGAATATGACAAAATAGTAACTAATTTATTTTATTTTATTTTTTTATCTCTAGAAACATTTTATGAAAAAAATGAAATTGATAAGGTGTCGAATTCGGGTTGATTTCCAAGGTTCAAAGGTGCGAAAAATAACATGATTTCAACACTGTCTGATATGCATATTGCGTTTAGCAATGTTTTGGTTGAACTTAAACCCGAGATGTTTCAGCAAATGAAATGCTCCCTTTATTTTTATTTTTCTCTATATAAGATTGAAATGAAATGCGTAAATGGGTTGAGACTCTGGTTGGTTAAACAGAGCTTTTTGGCCTTTGGGCGATATAAGCGTAGACGCTATAAATTCATTTTGGGCAACTTTTTGCATGTAGAAATTAGCGAAGGGAGTTCCAAGCTGGCCATTGGAAATTTAGACGTCTCTTCCATGAAATTAACGCCGTCCTTTCCATCACATTCCCAAAAACTGGATTCAAAATACGGTTTTTATTTTTATTTTATTTTCTTATTATATTTGAGATCGCACAGTTTGTTATTGTATTCAACTGGATTACCTAGTTTTATTGAAACAATCTACTTAGTTTTATTGAAAAAATACAATTCACAAAGATTATTAGTTTTAAATTTTCAGAATTTGGACTCCTGACGTAATATTCCTCTCTAATTTAAAAAAAATAAAAATGAATTAGTTGTTATGGACGGTTGATAATAACTATTGATGGTAATTTAGATTTTGAGTTTACAAAGGTGGTGATGAAATTTTCCACCTTAATTTATTAGAAAAAAATAAAGGAAAAAACTGGACTATTGCTTTTTGTTGTTATAGTTTCCATGTGATGGGACTGGATTCATTCAAACCAATAAACCATAAACTGTTTTACCAAAAAAATGACCCATATACAGTGTCCGAAAAAGTACAATCCTGCGACCACTTACCTAGTTACACGTGCCGTTTCGAAGTCTGATCCCCACCTTAAACACTAGTGCTTGCTCCTGTGAGATCATTACTACATGTACAATTATGGGGCGTATATATGCATGCATTTATTGTTAATAATTTGCTAATCGGTGCTTTAATTAATTATTAAGAATGTATAGACTTGGCCTTTGCATTCACATAATGCAATGTTAATGTTGGTTGTGGCAGTGGTAATATATGTGGATTTTTTAAAGTAAAATTTATTATTATTTTTTGCAATTAAAGTCAATTTATTATAAATTTATCAAAAGAGATTGACCATATGTCTTCATACCTAGATCATGATATTGTAAATTCAAAATAGGCCATTTATCTTTCGAAATAAAAATGATTAGAATCTGAAAAAAAAATTATTAAATATTTAAATCTACCAAATTAAGAGAGAAACTTACCAATAGGATATTTTCGTAGGGACAGCCTGTAGAGAAAAAAAGTATTGATTGCTTGTCTTAGGCCTTTCAAAGGTCATGATAGAGGAAAAGTTTGTAATTATAAGCTAATAATTTGTGGAACTGAAAAAAATATTATCGGTAAAAACATTCATGTGGTATTGTATTAATTAGATTATCCGAATACATGTATAAAATCGATTAAGAATATTTAGATTTTAAGTGTAATAAAGGCCAAAGTCATGCACTAATAAATACTATAGTTAAAATTGGTTTATCAGGTGCTAGAAAAAGAAGAGTATCGTTGAATAAATAAATGACTTTTTTTTTTTTTTAAACTAAAATAAAGCAATGACTTATTTCTGAGAATCTGTACGTGATTTTTCTTATCATTTTGTTATAATAAAGTAAAATCGTCAATTTAATATGCAAAACTCGTACGCCGTGTTTCCTTATTTTTCAACAATCAAAACTCTGACACATATCATGGGAAAAAATTACTAAAAACATGTAAACGATGGAAAGAAAATAAAATGTTTTCGTGAATACTTTTTCCTCAATTCATTTTGATACAAATAATACAAAAATCACAGAAAATAATATAGGCATAAAGCTATATATATAGGCCACTATTTTTTTATATTTGCATTTATATTCAGGTTTCTTAGGCTTATTTTCATTTAATTTTCAATGATTAAAATTTTGATGCATCTCTTAATAATTAATATATATATATATCTATATATTTGGACAGATTAATAATTACTATTTAATAAATAAATTTGACTATTTTAGCATTATCCGTTCCCTTATGATAATGGTTATACAACATATTAGTTTTGTTGTCCAACACAATAAAGATCGGATGCTGTCTGTCTCTGTGCTGTGCATTTATTCCACTCCATTATCGGTCATCAAAAAATAAAATACAGATCTATCAAATAATAAAAATGAAAAGTGTAAGCATACAAATATATATAGTTTGTAAATAATTTAGAAAATTTTCTGAGCGGTCATGGAAACTCCGGTTCTCCAACTCTTTAATCTGAACCAAACCGGTCAATTTATAGTTGGCATTGATTCGCCTTTCGGAATAAGAATATATTTTGATGCTGAAAGTAGCTATAGGGGTATTTATGTAATTTAAGGAAATTCGAAGCGAGTGTATAAGTCATTAACTTGTCTTGCCGAACCTAATTAAGGACACGCGTCACTCGCTACAGAAAGAGCACGATTGTTTAATAACACCACTAAGTATGGCTATCATTTTCCATTGTCTAAATTGCCCACTTAACTTCCATTATGATTGCCGCCGGTTAATAAAGTAGAGAGGATCTGGACCGGACTCCATACGAGACAGCTGCACTAACCAGTTAAAATCGGACACGCGGGAAATGGTATCTGGAGGATGCGATTCTCAACCACAACTCAGAGATAGCATTATGTTGCAGTAGCAGGTGATCAAATCTCGGGGGATAGCAAGTAACACAATTTGAACAGCGCACGTATCTCAAGGCCCACCAATTAAGAGAGAGTTTCCAAATAGTACACACAAACTCTCTGCTATTTCGTCCCCATTAGGCCATCACCTAAACCCACCTTTTCCCTATTTTTTACCTAAAGGTAATAACCGTTTCAATGACTCAATCATGTTCGGCCGGGATATTTCCGTCATTTCATAATAAAATATTTAACTAACTCTATGCCAATTGCCAGCGTGGCGCTCAGACAGAGAGATCATATCAAGAAGCAAGGGCAAAGACTACCTTCTTTCTTTTCCCCTCTTTGCCTTTTACTCAGACCACACAACGGATTAGACGGGGTTTTTAACGCCGTTAAGCAGTTTAACGGCCACCTCCCCCCCTCTCTCTCTCTCTCTCTTCCTCGTGTTTGTAGGAGACCCAATCGGTACTTTTTGTCCCATTGTTTCTAATACTCTTCGCTTGTTACGAGACGCCCAAAAAAAAAAAAAAAAAAAAAAAAAAAAAAAAAAAAAACAAGCAATCTCTACATCTCTCTCTGGCGAGGGCTAGGAATCTCGCCGGAGAATCGCGGTGGTTCGCCGGAAATTCCATTGATTCCGACAGAAGCTGGTGAAAGCTTCGGTGGAGCTGGAGAGAGAGAAAAACGTGTAGCTTGTGAGCAATTTTTATTTTTTAGAAAAATAATAATAAAAAAGAAGGAAAAGAAAAGGAAGAGCAATGAAAGCATAAAGGAAAATAAAAGGAAAATTAAGAGAGAGTAATAGAGAGAGGGTGGGTTTGGAGGGGTGGGAAGTTAACGTGCAATGCAGGAAAAAAGGGCATCAAAGAAGCTTTGGAGGATCTTACACGGCACAGATGCCTAGATGATCCCTTCTTCAATCCCCTTGCCTTATGCCGTAATTTATTCTATTTTTTATGTTTCCTCTTCCTCCTCATCCTTGTTTTAAAACTCCTTAATCCCAATCTCTCTCTGTCTCTGTCTCTGTCTTTCCATTTCTCGCTTTGCGCTCCAAATGCGATTTGAAATTTATACGATTTGCTGCTGTTGAATTCTCGTCGCATTTGAAGTTTTCCGACTGTTTTTCGCTGTTTGATCCTCTGATCGATTCTCCTGAAGTTTCAAATTTCCGATTTTCATTTCGTTTATGGGGAAAGTTCATAGGTAAAAAAATCTATCCTTGCTGAATTTTAGCTTCTTATTTTTTTCTTCTGTTCTTTAAATTTTTGCGTAAAGTGATATATGTTTTTTTTTTCTTTTTCTTTACTTGCTTGTGATCTTGCTGATCTCGAAGATTGCCCATGGATTTTCTATTAAAAGATTTTAGAGATCTTTTCCTATTTTGTAGTTATATAGAAAAAAAAAAATGGAAATATGCATGTCTGAATAACAATTTGGATAATTTGATGACTCATATCCGAGATCTTATGGTCATTCCACTAGTTTTTTTATCCCATAAAATAAATATAAGACTAGTTTTTATATTTTCCCTCTAAATCTATCCTCTACCTAGATGTGGAAAAATATTAATTGCAAAAGTATTCATAATTTTGTGGTGCAGTTCGCTTTTATCTTTATGTTTTCATTTTGTGCCGGCTAAAAAATTTTGAACTGTGTATAGAGGTGTTCATGCGGTTTTTGCCGTCTGTGAAGAAACTTTTTTTTTTTTTGTTGAAATTTTTTGGGTTTATACAATCTGGGTTTGATCATGCCATCACAGATATAATGAACATACATGGCTTGTCCTCGTCATCCAATTTCTCTGTGGATGTATATTTTCATAATGAGGTATTGATTGCCATGCGTCTTTGGATCCTTTCTCCTGTCGGAACTCTATGTTGTTTTATGTTTTGTTGAAGAACTCATGCATAGTCGTAGTGCGTTATAGAGAAACCGGTATTTATGATTATTCCTTGCCTGTTATTTTTAATTTTTCAACTTACTTCTAATTGTCCTCATTCTTTGTATTTTGAAACTCTTGCAGAGGCAGTTTCGATTCTTGAAGTCAAAGAACGGGCCTGATAACTATGGTTTGTTTCCCAGTCTGCAAAACTCTGGTCTTAGTATTTTGGGCCATAAATAGAAATCCGAGGCAGTTGATTTCTTGCAATTTAAGTTTTAAATAATAATCATTTTACTAATTGCTATCAAAATCCTGGATGCAGAGGCTGTTACTGACTTAACTGTGAGAATGTTGTTGAGCTCGTTCTCATTCTAACTGCAAATAAGTTAATATCTTTGAGCACTTCAGAAATTTAGAACTGTCTTTTCTCCACTCTATTGACTCCATCGTTTATGCCATGATACTGATATTTGGCATTTTCCTGATGGTTTCGGGAAGTTGTGTTAATGTGATGAATACTAGGGGAGACCCTTTAGGTTTAGAATGCTACTAGTAAAATATTTTGACATGGTTAAGATTTCCAATAAAGGAGAATATGGTCAGGGCGAACCTTCAACATATCAAAAAGCAAGTTGTTCTTATGGTAATTTTAAACAAGTTCAACTAATATTCCCTATTAGGTATGGTTATATAAGTAGCTGGATTTTAATATCTATTGCATCCTATTAAGGTCATACTCACTTTCAAATTATTACTTTACTTAAACCAATCATGTTATCAATAAAACCTCAATCCTATAATTAGGAAGGGATTTTTATGAATTTGTAATTAGTTAGAAGGCATAACAATAAAATTATAGTCTGTTAAAAGTCTCGGTGATTATACGTTGTAGCACATTAAGCAAATTATCTCAAAAGTCAGAAATGGTATTTTCCGACAGTACATTGGGAAGCATGGTTCTTGCTTTTGCATTATTTAGCATCTCCCCCCTTTCTCTTTTGAAGGTATAGTTCCATTATTACCATGTAAAAATCCACAATTGTATCTAGGTCAAGAATTTGAAACAGGCTGGCTGCGTTTTGAATACAGCTACTTTATTTTCAATTCCACTAGATTTAGGGTTTGGTAGTGTAATTTTCTGATTTGACACTATTGGTATAAAAAATTTAGTTTCATTTATTATTATGAAAGATAAGTTTTTCAACTATTAAGGAGTAAATGTTGATCTCATGTCATGAACAGCAAGTGAGAAATTAATTGCATCATCATCTCTGAAGAAACTTATACAAGTTGAAACATCAGAAAGTGAAGTTACTGGAACAACCTGAGTCTTTCCTTATGCGAGATCAGCAAGTCAATTTCAGCTTAAGTAGATATTCTGTGGGAGCGGAGAGGGCGTTTAGTCATTCGATGCCTTTGTTGAAACTCATAGAACATGATGAAGGAGCACGGTCTAATTTGGAAGCAGAGCCAGGATCTTATCTTGTGGAAGGTGGCAAAGTCAATATGATGGGTTCTCAGTATGAGAGTAGTCTTTTCTCAAGTTCGTTGTCTGAGTTATTTAGTAGGAAGTGTAAGTCTCCTTGCAACTGCTTATTTAATATTATATGTCTATTTACTGTTGTAGCTCATAAAATTGAACTTTGAAAGTATTATAGCTGTATCTTTATTGATGATTCAGTTTATGATAATTCTCACGACTTGATGCAAAGCCCCTTTTGGCTAATGTGAACTTTCCCTTTGCAGTGAGATTACCTTCAAACAATAACATATATGGTCATTCAGTTGATACCGTTGCCTCCCACTATGAGGAAGAGGAAATCTTTGAATCCCTTGAAGAATTAGAGGCTCAAACGATTGGAAATCTCCTACCTGATGACGACGACTTGCTTTCTGGAATTACTGATAGGCTTGACTATAATATCCAATACAGTGGTGGGGATGAAATGGAGGAGCTAGACCTTTTTAGCAGTGTTGGAGGGATGGATTTGGAAGATGATGGTTTATCTGTTGTACAAAATGGTTCTGAATTTGCTGGAGGTCTGCCAGGGTTATCTAATCTTTCGGTTGTTGGAGAACATCCTTATGGCGAACACCCCTCAAGAACATTATTTGTAAGAAATATAAATAGCAACGTTGAAGATTCTGAATTGAGAACCCTTTTTGAGGTCTGCAAATTTTACTTATGGTTCTAGTTTGTTTATTTTATCGTCAACATTCTATACTATTAAAATGTTGGATTTTGCTAAGATTAATATCTTGAATATGCAGCAATATGGAGACATTCGCACTCTTTATACAGCCTGCAAGCATCGTGGTTTTGTCATGATCTCCTATTATGACATTAGAGCATCCAGAAATGCGATGAAATCACTCCAAAACAAGCCACTGAGACGACGGAAACTTGACATACATTACTCCATTCCAAAGGTGAACTTCTGTATTTTCATCTTCCCGATTGAAGATATTTCATCATGTTGTGTCTCGATGATTTGTATATTAGTGATATTATATTCCATCCTATGTGGCTTAAACTATCTTGTTAACTTCTTTCCTTGTGGGTCTTTTTTCAGGACAACCCCTCTGAAAAAGATGTTAACCAGGGTACTCTTGTGGTATTTAACCTCGATTCTTCTGTTTCGAATGATGAACTTTGTCAGATTTTTGGTGTCTATGGAGAAATCAAAGAGGTGAGCCTGTGTGTTGACTTTTATGGTAAATCATAGCACAAGTGGTATTGATAGTCTAATGCATCGTTACTTCTTGTTCCTGAATGCAGATCCGTGAAACCCCACACAGAAGTCATCACAAATTTGTTGAATTTTATGATGTTAGAGCTGCAGAAGCTGCTCTTCGTTCATTAAACAGGAGTGATATAGCTGGCAAACGAATAAAGCTAGAGCCAAGCCGTCCTGGTGGTGCAAGACGGTATTTTCCAAGCATATAAATTATAGTTTGTCTTTATTGCTCATATATTCATTTTCACCAATCCATTTATTCTAGTCCTGATCGGAATGGCAGTTGAACATTATGAGGACGGAGACCTTATAATCATTTATACATTAAATTAGGGAAAATTTTCATTGTTGCTTATTTGAAGCAAAGACTTACAATATATACTTTTTACTACTATACTCCTTATCTCTGTTGCTAGAATAAGAGTGACTGAGAAAGCACTTCATGATGTCCAATTATATCTTCAGATTACTGCTAAGGCTCCACCATTCAATTTTCATTAATCTTGCCTGTTTTTGTTTCCTGCTGCAGTTTGGGGCAACAGTTGCCTCCAGAGTTGGAGCAAGATGAATGCAGCCTTTATTTGCAGCAGAATAGCCCTCCTATTAACTCAATCACTGGTTTTTCTGGTATTATATTTTCCTTTAAAGAAAATGAGGCTAATTTTGATTCTCAATTAAGAAGAAGAATCTTTTTGTTCCTTGTCTCACAAAATATTGTTAATTGGCCCAGTTACACGTGCAATTACATCCAATGGTGTAGATAATGGAACTATCACAGGTGTACACAGTGCAATACAAACTCCATCTATGGATACTGCATTCCATCATGGTAATTCTTCCAGTGTTCCTAACAGCTTACCCTCTCTGGTTAAAGTTGAATCAGGTGGCAATCAATCTGGTGTTACCGAGTCCAGTCATTCATTAGGCCTACTAAAATTTGATGTCCATGGCCCACCAGTTTTTCATCCTCATTCACTTCCGGAGTATCATGATGGTTTAACTATGGGTGCTCACTGCAATTCTCTGGGAACTGCAACTGCAACTGCAACTGTCAATCCTAGACCTCCAGAAAGAATTGATAACAGACAATTTTGCAGAGTAAACTCAAAGGGCCATTCAATTGATCTCAGTGAAGGTGGTAAGTACAATTTATTTATGTATTTTAAATTTTATTGTTCATGTATGTGTTTCTGTTTCCTTCTCCATAGCTGGCGGAGCTAGATGGTCTGTTTTTCTTGATAATATATGTCTTGCTCTCTTCCTCAGTTTTCGGATCTGCTGCTAATGGTAGCTCCCCTCTTCCTGGACATCCTTATACATGGAGCAACTCGTATCACTCTCAACCTCAAGGCATGATGTGGCCGAACTCACCATCATTTATGAATGGAATTTGTGCAGCCCATCCCCCTACACGACTCCATGCAGTGCCTAGAGCACCATCTCATATGTTGAACCCTACTTTTTCAATGACTAACCACCATGTGGGGTCAGCACCAGTGGTTAATCCTTCCCTCTGGGACAGGCGACATACCTATGCAGGGGAATCCCCTGATGCTTCTGGTTTTCATCCAGGATCCCTTGGGAACATGAGATTTCCAAACTCGCCTCATTCTATAGAGTTTCTTTCGCATAACATCTTTCCTCTTGTTGGTGGAAACTGCATAGATATGTCAATTTCCTCCAAAAATGTAGGACTACAGTCCCATCATCAGAGGTGCATGATGTTTCCAGGAAGAGGCCAAATGATTCCACTTATGAATTCATTTGATCCTCCTAATGAACGGGCTAGAAGTCGTAGAAATGAAGGCAACTCAAATCCAGTTGACAACAAAAAACAATATGAACTGGATATTGACCTCATAATGAGAGGAGAAGACAACCGAACAACACTTATGATAAAGAACATTCCTAACAAGTAAGTAGCTTCTCACCTCAATTTTGTTAGCAACTTCAAGAAGTTGATAAAAAAATTTCTACCATCAGGAGTTGCTGTTACTCAATATTATTTAATTTGGTATGAACATGTTAATTGGGAACCATAAAGTCTTGACACGCCTTGTTTTTCAAGGAAGGTTGTTAGTGATTGAACAAGTTAGGAGGGGGGTGTATGTGCTAATTAAAATATGTCAATTGATATGCAGCAAATGAAGATCTTCATATTAATAAGCAGAGTTGTTAAATGTCAACTAGTTTAATTAGCGATAAATGATTTTGCTTTCATTTGGTTGTCATTCAGGTACACTTCAAAGATGCTTTTGGCTGCAATTGATGAACGCCATCGAGGAACTTATGATTTCATTTATCTACCAATTGATTTTAAGGCAAGTTTTCCTTCATTCTGGATTACTCCTTTTAATACTGCTGTTAAAAAGTGTGGATGTACGTGAGGAACTGAACTTACTGCATATGTCTTGTTGAAATTCCTACAAGTATCGTGTATGGTTTAAACTGACTATTATATTCCCTTCCAGAATAAATGCAATGTGGGGTATGCATTCATCAACATGACTGATCCCATCCTGATTATTCAATTCTACCAGGTTTGTTGTGTGTAAGCTCTTAGATCAAATAAGATGTGTACAAAAACTAAAGCTAAGAGATGTGCTTTTTTGACAGTCATTTAATGGAAAGAAATGGGAGAAGTTCAACAGCGAGAAGGTTGCATCTCTAGCCTATGCTCGCATTCAAGGTAAAGCTGCTCTGGTTGCACATTTCCAAAATTCAAGCTTGATGAATGAGGACAAGCGATGCCGACCCATTCTCTTCAATACTGATGGCCCGAATGCAGGTGATCAGGTATGAGAAACGTATTCAAATTAGTTATATTCTTCAGTTAATTGAACATTATGAGAACCTGAAGTGCCAGAAAAGGGTGGAGTTTATGGTTAAAAATTGTTCTGATACAACATCTACTAGAATGTTATCTAGAATAATACTTATATTACTATATAAGTATAATTAGTGAGGTAAGACTAATCCTGTGCTGACCCTAGGTTCCATTTCCAATGGGAGTTAATGTTCGAACTAGACCCGGAAAAGCTCGAACAAATTCACACGAGGATAATTACCAAGGAAGCCCGCCAAATTTGGTAAATGGGGAGGATTCTTCTTAAGGAGAAACGTTCTTTGGTTCTGCAAAGGAGTCAGACTAAGCATGCCACTTATTTTTGGTGGGCACTAACCTTATAGGACTGAGTAATCTAATCTACAGCCACCCCACTACCTGGGGATATAACAGGGTGCCTGAAGAGGGGGGAAATATAACTTTCTTTGGTGCTTGACAAGCTATTACAAACGGAGAGGAATGCTTAGCCAATGCTAAGTGGTTTTTCCAATTTTCTTCAGATTTTTCTATTGTTTTCTGAAACTCTTAGCCAATGCTAAGTGGTTTTCCAGTTTTCTTGAGATTTTTCTTGTTAAATTCTGGAACAGTTTGGGGGAGAGAAAGAAGAAAGGAAGTATCAGGTGTAGCTTCGAAATTTTGGATGGACTTTGAGAGTAACTATATATTATTGAGAAAAAAAAGAAGAAAAATTCATGTATAGGAGTTTCTGAGAAATGAAGAGATGGTCTGATACGGTTTGAGGAGACATAATTTCTATAAATCATTACTCTTTTTCTTTTCGTATGGCTATGGGCATTTTCTTTTCTGCTTTTTTATTTTACTATAATCTCTCAGATATATGTGTGAAATTTGTGCTAAATTTTTTGAAACTTTGAACTAATTGTCTAGTCTGTTGCTTTTGGGAAATCTTTGGGTGCTCCAGAATTGTTTTGCATCTATTGGGGGTTAATTTTAACAGCAGCTTTAAATCTGCATCTTTGTTAGCATATGGAATTACTATTACATTATTAATTTAAAGTATTTTTTTTTCAATAACAATTGAACAACAGAATAATGATAATTGCATATCTAAGCAAAAACTACAGATGTGTTAATTAGAAATTTAGTTAAATTTCTAACACTGCAGTTGAAAATAAACATATCTATTTTGGTGCCACAATAAAAGAGTTTTCTAATGAGTGTCGCAAATATTTTTGACTGTTCCATGTATATAGTGTTTTTTTTTTTTTGGTGAATAAAAAGGGTTGGATGAGTAGAAGTTGGTATATCCCCTGCAACTCCGAGTGGTAGACCCACCCACGTCGACCAACCTGCCAACCTACATCTCACAATTACGCTTAGTTCAGCTGACAAATTGAGCCTCCGACCTAGGAGGTGAGAGCACTCGAACCTTGGTCCTCTTGGCCAAAAGCTGAGGCCCTCACCAACCCATCTAGAACTCCTGGACAAGTATATAATGTGGTTTACACATCAATTTACATCGCATTTGGATAGTATCTCCTGAACTATCAGAACTCGTCTCTACAACGATTAATGCATCATTAATAAAAAATATTAATTACTGTATATATGGCATGAAATTAACATTATTTAAATCTGTGTTATAAATGTATAATCAAATTTAAAATTATTCTCCAATAATAGTATGCAAAAATATTTTTGATGGTTACTGGTAGTTATTAATTAATTTCATATTATATTAGCTATTTTTTTAAATAAATTTTTTTAGAAATTTTATGGAAAATAAAAAATGTTTAGCGAAGCTTCTAGAAGTAAGCATTCATCTTGCAGAAACCTCTAGAAGTAAACATTCATTTTGATAATATCTAGGTACTTCAGTTTGACATTCATTATAGACATTAGTCACCACTAGAAAGCAATTTAAAAAAAAAATACTAAATACATTAATTATGTGTCTATTTACACATCTATATTTCTATCAAAGATGTGTTGAAAATAAATTAGATTTCATGTCATTAAATAGCACATAGATTTATAAACGTACCGTTCACCATAGATTGATTAAGTGCTTGGTTTGATGTTCCTAATGTTTGATTAATTTCTGCCATTGATCACTGCAAAATAATAAACACGTTAAGAGACCACTATGAAATCTGCTTTCTCAACCTAGCCTCATTCTCTTTAGGTCAAAAATAATAATGTGTATGTAAAATAGTGGCTTTCATATCATATTTATAACCCACATAAAATAATAATAATAACAAATATAATAATATTTATTTAAAATAGAGATTAGTCCAATTATATAAGACTTTACTAATACAGAGGTACTAGGTTTCTTTGGTCTAATGGGCTCACTAAAGAATTAAGAGAAAGAGATTTCAATGGGCCTCTTTATTTATTATTAATCAATGTCTTCAATCCCATTATTAGAAACACAGAAGCCTAGTAAGTGAGTCCACCTGATTATGCCCAGTACACATATAATTATTCTAACAATCTCCCACTTGGATGACATAATCATCAATCATAATTTAATACTGACTTACCGCAGAATCTCAAACACTAATGACCATTTCAGTTAAGCATATAGTATACCGACAGGGTATAACAATACACATAATCTATATCACAGAGATTCAATATCAGTAAATCTTAAACAATAACTATCACCATTTCAACCATGTATTTAGTGTATTGACATGATTCACAAATATACACAATCTAGGTGCCAGAGATTTACAATTACACTAGTGGATCAACCAACACATATATAAGATCAAACATATCAATCAAAACATATCAAATAGAAAATAATGCATGTGCACATCACATAAATATATCAAATAATAATCCACTTCCATGCTCATATTGCTCAACAATGCAATAATCAATAATCAACGACATGTTCTATAAGACAAATTACAATACTCCCATTGATTTAATACAGCCTCAGCTGCTCAATACTCCCATATGGAATACATACTTCTGAAAAACATTTGGATCCAAACCTTTTGTTAGTGGGTCTGTCAACATGTCACCAGTAGGCGTGTATACAACAGAGATAGTTTCCTATGTCACTTCATCCTTTACTCTATAATATTTTATTTTGATGAATTTAGCCCTAGATGTACATCTAACATTATTAGAAAAAGACACTATTGCAGTATTATCACAATACATCTTTATTGGCCTCTGAATGGAGTCAACAACTCCCAAAGCATGTATTTCGCAACCAAATCGCATGACCAGTTGCCTCAAAACACGTCACATACTCTGCCTCCATAGTTGAGGACACTATTATACTCTGCTTGGACATTTTCCAAGACATAGCTCCTCCTGCCATAACAAAAATATACTCAGTAGTAGATCTCATATCGTCCACACAACCATTATAATCAGCATCACAATAGCCAACTACATCAAGTGAGTTGGTGCGCCGATATGTCAACAACATGTAATCTTTAGTACCTTGAAGATATCTCAATACCTTCTTGACTGCTTGCCAATGAGCAAGATTGGGATCACTCAAGTATCTGCCAAGCACACCCACAATATAAGCAATATCTGGCCGTGTGCAAACCTGAGCATACATCAAACTGCTAACTACAGAAGAATATAGTTTCTTTCTCATCATTCTTTTTTCACTTCCATCCTTGGGACATTAATCCTTAGATAATTTGCCACATTTTGACACTGGAGCCCTATTAGGAGAACTAGTAAGCATGTCAAACCTTTTTAAAACCCTATCAATATAGGCTTTCTGAGATAACTGTAATACACCATTAGTCCTGTCTCGAAGAATCTTTATGCATAAAACAAACGAAGCCTCTCCAAGATCTTTCATATCAAAATGGTTTGACAATATTTGTTTAGTCTCTATTAACATGTCAGAATTATTAGATGCAAGCAATATGTCATCAACATATAAAACCATGAATATAAAATTGCTCACACTGACCCTTGAGTATATACATTGATCCACAATGTTCTTCTTAAAACCCTTATTTGTAACCACTTCATCAAATTTGAGGTACCATNTACATCAAGTGAGTTGGTGCGCCGATATGTCAACAACATGTAATCTTTAGTACCTTGAAGATATCTCAATACCTTCTTGACTGCTTGCCAATGAGCAAGATTGGGATCACTCAAGTATCTGCCAAGCACACCCACAATATAAGCAATATCTGGCCGTGTGCAAACCTGAGCATACATCAAACTGCTAACTACAGAAGAATATAGTTTCTTTCTCATCATTCTTTTTTCACTTCCATCCTTGGGACATTAATCCTTAGATAATTTGCCACATTTTGACACTGGAGCCCTATTAGGAGAACTAGTAAGCATGTCAAACCTTTTTAAAACCCTATCAATATAGGCTTTCTGAGATAACTGTAATACACCATTAGTCCTGTCTCGAAGAATCTTTATGCATAAAACAAACGAAGCCTCTCCAAGATCTTTCATATCAAAATGGTTTGACAATATTTGTTTAGTCTCTATTAACATGTCAGAATTATTAGATGCAAGCAATATGTCATCAACATATAAAACCATGAATATAAAATTGCTCACACTGACCCTTGAGTATATACATTGATCCACAATGTTCTTCTTAAAACCCTTATTTGTAACCACTTCATCAAATTTGAGGTACCATTATCTTGAGGCCTGCTTCAACCCATAAATAGATTTATTTAGCTTACAAACCATGTGTTCATTCTCAACCTCTTAGAAGCCAACTAGTTGTACCATATAAACATCTTCATATAAGTCTCCATTTAGAAAAGCAGTTCTGACATCCATTTGATGCAACTCCAAATCAAAATGAGCCACAATTGTCATTATGATTCTAAAAGAATCTTTTTTAGAAACTGGCGAGAAAGTTTCTTTAAAATCAATTCCCTCTTCTAGCTATATCCTTTAGCCACAAGTCTGGCCTTATACCTTTCTATTTGTCCATTGGAGTCACGCTTGGTTTTAAAAATCCATTTACAACCAATAGGTTTGCATTCCATTGGTAACTCAACCAAATTTCAAACTTTATTTTGGGCCATGAATGTTATCTCATCATTCATTGCATCTAGCCAAAGACTTGATTGTGAACTGTTAATTGCTTCTTGATAAGTGATTGGGTCTGACTTGTCACTTATATCAAATTTATGTTCATGCAAATAAACCACATAGTCATCAGGTATAGAACCCTTACGAGCTCTTTGTGACATTCTCAGAGGCACTTCTTCAACTTCAACAGCTACATCTTGAACATCATGTTCATCTTCCATAGGTTCATCTTAATTGACTATTGGTTCCTCATTTGTCTGATTATCATCAACAGGAATATAAACATCTGAAACTGGAATAGACACATTTTCCTCTGTAAATTCAAGCTCTCTTGGTTCTTGAATAGTATCAATACCAATTTCATCCTCAAAGTACACTGCCATGTCTGATTCAACAACTCTGGTAGTGTGAGATGGGCAATAAAATCTAGAACCTCTAGATCCTATACAATTTCCAATAAAATAACCACAAATTGTTTTATGATCTAATTTCTTTATCTGCGGATTATAAAATCTTACCTCAACCTTACAACCCCACACACGAAAATGATTCAAACTTGGTTTCTTTCCTGACCATAGTTCATATGGAGTCTTCGGAACATACTTACTTGGTACCTGATTCAAAATATATGCTACAGTTTTCAAAGCTTCACCCCACAAAAAATCTGGCAAATTAGAATTTGCTAGCATTCACCCCACCATATCTAAAAGCGTGTGATTTCTTCTTTCAGCAATACCATTTTGTTAAGGAGTGTCAGGCATTGTATATTGTGCATTAATTCCACATTCCTGCAAAAACCTCGCAAATAGACTAGGATTCCTACCAGTCTCATCATACTTTCCATAATATTCACCACTTTTGTCATATCTGGCAGCTTTTATGTTCTTATTTTACTGAAGTTCCATTTTGGCTTTATAGTCCTTAAAGACACTTAAAGAATGTGATTTTTCATGTATAAGCTCAATGTATCCATAACGAGAAAAATCATCAATAAATGTAATAAAATATATGTAACCTCTTAAAGCAGATGGAGTAAAAGGACTACAAATATCTGTATGTATCAAATCCAAAACACTATCACATCTTCCAATCTTACTATTTCTAACCTTGGCAGTTAATTTTCCTTTAACACATTCAACGCAAGTGGAAAAATCTGAAAAATCAACATTGGAAAGAATATTATCTTTTACTAACATTTCCAATCTCTGTCTATAAATATGACCAATGCGTTTGTGCCACAACATAGAAGAACATTCATCAATTCTAGCATGCTTAGGAGCAATAGTAGTAGCAACAATAGTATTAATGCAGGAATCAACAAAAGTCGTATCAAATAAGTCAAGTTTATATAAATTTCCATATAAAATACCATGTCCAATCAAAGTTTTTCCTTTATATAAAATAACATTTCCATCACCAAAATAAAAATCATAACCAACTTTGTCCAAAACTGAAACATAAATTAAATTTCTCCTAATTGAAGGTATGTAAGAAACATTATTCAACTCCCAAAAATGTCCAGTAGCTAATTTCAACTTGACTACTCCTAAAACATCAACTCTAACTCCCATGTAAACATATTGCTCAAGATGGGTTGGTTTCCTTTGGCTTGTCAGTTTCTGCAATAAATTAGTGATATGAAGTGTTGCTCTTGTATCTAACCACCAAGTATTTATAGGCACATAAATAATATTAGTTTCAATCATATTGCCCTCTAGCATAAAAAAATTATCTTTCTTCTCTTGTTGGATCTTGAATTTCCAACAATTTACCTTCTTATGTCCATGTTTGTAGCAAAAATTGCACTTTCCATCAAAAAATTCTTTCTTTCCACCTCTGTTAAAAAAGTTAACTTTATAGAAATTTGGATTGGTACCTGAAATATTCTTCTTAAAGGGCTTAAAACCTTGTGTCTTCTTAGGTAAAGTCTTAAAAGGTTTATCTCATTTTCTAGTAACCATGGCCACAGACCTTGACCTATTTTTGTTGATGTCATTCTCTTCTTTGACCAATATTGCAGTCATTTCATCCAAAGACCACTCAACCTTTTGAGTGTTATAACTTGATTTGATAGAGTCAAATTGGTAAGGAATACTCTTCATAATGCACCAAGTCAGATAATACTTACCAAGATTAGTCTTGATGGCCTTGAGCTTTTGATAGTATGATGAAAGCTTCAAAATATGTTCCTTTACTCGACTAACCCCATCATACATCATCGAGTTCAATATATTCAAATAGTGACGCTTGTCATTTTTATCAAACTTTGTAAACTTTTTACCAATTTCCTCAAAGAGTCTCTTGGTATTGTCAACTTTGGGAATGCTAGCAAAAATATAATCATCCACATAATACTCTAGTAACATCATACAATAATTGTTTGAGTATTCTCAATTCTCATACAACTGTCTAGCCTCAGGAGTTGTCACTTCAGTAGGTTTCTCTGGTTGATTAATCTTCAAAGTCAAGTCCAGCTTCATTATTGTCCGATTCAACAATAAAGTCTTTTTTCCAAATATTAAAATTAGTTCCATTTAAAACCATCATGGTAGTCATAGGCTGAGTATTTCCTGGAATGCTCACAACTGTGGAAATAGCAAATATTAATAACATGCATATCACAAATAAGATGATGCACCTGCTCATTTCCCAGTCTCCATCAAATATATATTAAAATTTAAATCGCTAGGGTTTCTTAGAGCACATAATAAAAGAACTCATACACGAGTAATGACAATTTATTAAATACCACAATTAAATGCATTGAACCAGTTACCGACAGGGTAAACAAGAACCTGCAGTTCATGGTATTTAATCAACTTCCTTACTAATCTAAGCTTCTTGCCAAGTAATTAAGCCATCGACAAGATGATTTAACTACTCGTATGGACTTTAGTATTATAATTGAGAGAAAAAACAAAATAAATAAATTGACAATTTCATGATATAGGCAAGTTAAGTCTTACAACAGGCAAGTACTTAAAAATCCTAAACCACTATGTCAATTTCATATATTGGACACATCAAAACTTTACGACAGGCAAAAATTTGAACATTCTGCACTACTATGCCATATTTAATATAAAATCATTAATAGAATAATAATAAACTAAAATAAATAAATGAAATTTTTTTCAGTCACTGACATCACCCATATGGCATGCCGTACGGGCACAAGGTACCAAACGGCATGCCGTTTGCTTCATCTGCCTCACCCGATTTCTGCAACCGGGTTGGGTTCGCAAGTTGCGTGACCCGTGTAGTAACCCACCTGAAAAAATGCTCTTCTGGTCATGGTTTTCATCGCTGGTTACTGGGTTTTACTTATAGATCACGTTTTGGTTGCTTTCCAACATCAATTCGGCCAATAATCGCCTGGAAAAAAAAATGCCAGATCGTGATTTACATGCTTTCAGACAGAATTGAACCAATTTAAGGCATGAAGAAACATCATAAAACAAAACCCAATATACAATTTCAATTTTAAAACAAAATATCAACACAGATCGGAAAGAAATATAATCGGTAAAAACTCTAAATATTCAAGCACGAACGAAGCAATATATTTTGCCATTAATCTAATCATAAAACATCAATTGGCAATAGAAGGATAAAATTCAATCAAAAAAACGTTCAAATCAACAATTACCAATAATCAAAATACAATTGGTTTCACTGTCCGAAAATAAAATAAAATACGACCAATTGAATACACATGAACAAGCTCTGATACCATTGTTGAAAAAAATAATTAGATCCCATGTCATTCAATAGCACATAGATTTATAAATGTACTATTCACCATTGATTGATTAAGTGCTTGGTTTGAAGTTCTTGATGTTTGATTGCTTTCTATCATTGATCACTGCAAAATAATAAACACGTTAAGAGACCTCTATGAAATCTGCTCTCTCAACCTGGCCTCATTCTTTTTAGGTCAAAAATAATAATGTGTATGTAAAATAGTGGCTCTCATCTTATATTTATAACCCACACAAAATATTAATATTTATTTAAAATAGAGATGAGTCCAATTATATAAGACTTTACTGATATAGAGGTACTAGGTTCCTTTGGTCTAATGGGCCCACCAAAGAATTAAGAAAGAGATATTTCAATGGATCTCTTTATTTATTATTAATCAATGTCTCCAATCCCATTATTGGAAACATAAAAGTCCAGTAAATGAGTCTATCTGATTATGCCAAGTCCACATATAATTATTCTAACAAGATGCTCTTAGAATCAAGACAGAGTCATTCGCTAACATGGGCACATGGAACAATCCACTTTAACCTATCCTTAATTTTTTTTTTTAAATGTCATTTTTCCTTATTGGTGATCAATGAAATCCAAATATTACTTAACAATTTAATTGATTATTCTAAAAAATTTGACTTTTTCTAATTAAATTTTTAGTTTAAAAAATTAATATATAATTAAATATTTTTAATTAGAATTCCAAATCAACATGATTCCCCTAACTTTTGTTTTTTTTTTGTTTTTTAACATTTATCTGCCTTTTAGCCATTTAACCCATGTTTACTAAAAACTAAAAATAAAAAATTCCACCTTTTCCGTTGTCTTATTCTCTCCCACACTTTCTTGAAGCGCAATAAAAAAGAAAAAGGGTTTCTTTGGCTCACTCTACAAATCTTGTCGATCATTCACGGCCACTCGCTTCAACTCTAATTCTTGGCCCCATCTTTCCGTCACTACTACTCATCATATTTTCAAATGTTTTTTTTTTTAATGGGCTAAATGAGGCGTAGATGGACGAAATAGAAAACTTCACAGAGATTAACTGGTGATTGTAATTTAATGTCGAATCCCAACGAAACACCAACTCTCATAATTGGAAAAACTATAATCTCTCAAATGTATTCATGATTTGATTTGTGAAATTCCTTTCATAGCATGAGCAACAAGCTTGTGAATTGAACGAATCAGCCAGGTAGTTGGGAAACAGTCTACCATTCTTGATTAAACTTAACTTTTTGTTATTTGTCTGAAAGTTTTGTAATTTATTTTAACGCTAATAATATATTTTATGTATATATAGTATATTTGTACATATATTTTTGCATGAAATTTATATGCAGGTCCAACTGCAAAATCATGTGAAGCTCCAAATAAAATGCCAACCAAGATTTATCCAAATAAAATCTAATCAAATATTGTTGTGTAGTGCTTCAACTAGCTAGTGTAAAAGAAATCTAACTAATCATTGTTGTGTAGTGCTTTGATCAGGACAACGTAGGCACTCTAAGAAAAAAGCATTGTTGCACAACGTGACTAGCGTGAAGACAATATCGGTCATTGCAAGCATAGCATTTTAGCTAGTTGACGTGAAAGTAAATGTTAGAATAAAACTACTAGCTAAAAGAATATTAAACACACTGAAGAAGCGGCTAGAGGAATTTAAAGGGAAGTGAGCAGAAGAATTGCCAGAAGTAGCTGAGAAGACAATCCAGACTAGCAGACAGATCAGATGATGCAGCAATCTCTAAACGATGCGGAGGAAAATCATGAGGCATCGGCAATAAGGCTCGAGCATTACAAGCAACTCCCAGCACAATAGTACAACTCCATAGTTCATCAACACCATTTCCAGGTCGGCGTTCGATACTCCGCAGGATTTTCCAAAATATTCAAGAGCTAAATGCATGAAAGCTCGGACCCAATTGAGAAGGCCTTCACACGGTTATTGTGATCCCAAAAGAGGTACGGTGCAGCTGGAACTCTGAACACTTGTGAATTTTCCACACAAATTGTTTTTTTACTTGATTTGTATGTCCATGACATTTGCATTTTTCCCTTTTAGAGTCAGAGTAGTCCGACTAAAGGTTCACTAGTCGGTTTTAGTCCAAACTTTTTATGTTTTACAAGTAAAATTAAAAATATTTCTAAACCTTTTTTAATCTCATTGCGTGCATATATTTTGTGGAAATTCTTGCATCAGGTAAGTTATTGTCTCAGCACAAAAATAAAACAAAATGCCATCTTTACGTGTGGGAAAACTACGAACCAACACAGTTGGAAAAAGTTCGAGCCAGTTTCAGGCTTGAAAAACTACGAACCAGACATGCTCGAATGCAAACCCTCTATTGTGGGAAAACAAAAAAGTAGTCTTGGACTGCTAAGTTTTGAACCTTGCATATATGCAAGGAGCGTGCTTATGGTTTTGCATGTGACCTTTGGAATGGAGCACCTAGCTAAATTGGTAAGTGTCATGAGCAAGAAATTGCCATTAAAATTGAGTCTGAGTACTGTGAAGGTCCGACCTTCCAACTTAAAGGTCGGATAAACGTTTCATTCATGTATTATATCATTTTTATACTATATCTATACAAAATCTTAACAAAATTGCAGAAATTCAGAATGAACATGTTTCGTTAAGAATCTCAAATAGGATCCGGCAAACCCATGTGTGAAATCTATTGATAACTTCGGAAGTTATGGTGTCCAAATACCTCACAAAAAATAAAAAATAAATCAAGAATGACAATTAGAATGAACGACAACAATTAAAAGACAGAGTCTTCGCTCAGGTTGTTCAGTTCTGAGGTGGTGGCTGCCCTACCTAGGGAGCCCCTGTCGGATCTGCCTCTGAGTTTGGCCTGAGTCGGGCAGCGACCAGGGAATACCTGTAGGTATGTCCTTTGGGTTTGGCCTGAGTTGGGCAGCGACCAGTTGTTCCTTGGACAATAGCTTTTTTAGGCTGAGTACGCTTGTAGGCATCTTTCCAAGCAATAACACCGAAGTTTGTTCCTCGAAAGTTAAAAAGTTTTCTTTTTTTCCAAATGGCTCTTGTCAGGAGGAAGAGGATCCTTTCTGAGGAGTGAGATTGAGTTGAAGTGCCAATTTGAAGTTGACTACACGCTTCGACGTCCTTGTCCTAAGAATTTATGCTCTCATTGGAGGAATGATCTCTTATCATTGAAGTTGAGTTTAGTTGTCGTTTCCGAAGAAGCTCTTCGAACATTTCACATTGCTCTCCCTCAGTGATAACTTCCTCAAGTTTAACTTCAAAGGAGTTGAGTTATCCGAGCTAGTTCTTCTTTTCTTCTTCCTATGGGTGCTTTTGGAACTCAAACCCCGCGATGGTCTCAACAGATTCCTTCAACTTGGAATCACGGTCGATGACTATGCTTCAGGTGATCTGAAAGGCATCACAGGTCTCTTGGAGAGATTTGTTCAGTTCGAAGACGTACCCATCTAATTCTTTTATCTTGTCCATAGCTTTTGGTACAAGTCAACAACATGTTGGTAGACCTAGAGCATTGAGCAGCCTTAGAGGTTTTTTCTTTTCTATCTCTTTTGGCCTCCAATTTTTCCAGTTTATTCCAAGACTCCTCATCAGTGAGCTTAGTTGGAGCAATAGTGGTCTTCTCCATGGCTTCGACGAGTTCTGAATGGAGATTTGTCACAAGTGAGTCAAACCGTCAGAATTTGATTCTAAGAACTTTAAGGCACGATATTGAATACTTGTTATAATTAATTCTTCCTCGGAATGAAGACCTGTTTCGACGAAGGCCTTAAGCATTACGATTGATTTAAGGTTGAAATCTTCAATTTGGCTGATGATTCATATTGATCTTTGTAGTCCGAAGTAAGGGATATACAAATTTGATTTTGAACAGAAGTAACTCCATGAACTCACGTGTCACTTCACGTAGTGGGGGCTAACTGTGGATACTATTTCATATCCGAAAGCTAGTCTCGAATATTTTTCAAAGGTGAGCCTTAGTTGTTCGTGATAGTGGGGTGCATGTATTAAAACCTTCCGAGGGAGTGAAGACAATAAACTTTTCGAGAAAGTGAAGACATTAACATTCTGATGGAGTAATTAAGGTTTCAAACATTCGTAGTTACTCTGAAGTTTCGAGCATACCAGGTGGCCAAAAAGTTTGAGCCATAAAGGGATAAAGAAGGTTTCCGAAGCACCTTGAACACGTGACTTGTTTGGAACTATCCGAGACATTTTTAATACGTGTCCAGGAAATCCAAACGCCAATTCCGAAACGTGTGCTAAAAAGAAGTTAATCACAAAATATAAATGTTCCGAACACAATTAATAAGGTAAGCATGGAAATTAATCATCATTAAGAGCATTCAATAAACAATTATAAGTTTATAAAGCCATCAGACACCAAAAGTATAAATAAGATGTGAGAGCTGAAAGGTAAATTCTTCTGGAACAAACATAACACAAGTATTATTCTTAAACTATTCTGAAACACACAAATATATTTTTTATTTCTTGAACTGACTTGAGTAGCAGAATATCTTTGACATGTACTACACTGATTCTGTAATTTTTATTCATTTTCAGAAATAAATTAGCAAAATATAAAAAATAAAAAAAATAAAAAATTACAATCACATAAGGCTGAACCAGAAACGAGCTATGACTGTTCACCTTTTGGAGCTATGACTTTCGATTTTTTACTTTTACTTTTACGGTCCTTGCTTTTCCGTGAGATTCGAACTCCTCGTGCTGATTTCTCACAATTTTGGCTTTCTTTTACTAAATGTATTATTTGTTATTATTCTCATTCCTTAATTTGTTATGCCTATGTTCCTGGCTTAATTTTTATTTTTTTAACAGGAGCGACATGATAGAAAACAATTGAATAACCTACTCCAAATTTTAAAGTGATGGCAAGTTGGTCATTATTTTTTAAAAGAAAATGCCTATTAAGAGAGTGTTAGAAAAAAAAAAAAATAAATGATGATTTTGACAAGAGACCATTTACCAGTTTCGAACTGATTTCCTATGTGGGTTTTAGCTTAAGCACGACGAGCATTTTTCTTTTCATATTTTTATTGCACATATATACGTGCTTTTAACCGTAAACATAGTCTAATTATTTTTCTGAAATTTCAAAGTTCATAGTATTTGAATTGATTGCGGTCACTGGTCATATTTGGTTATTTATTCGGTTATACGGTCCGTTTTCATCTTGATTTTACAACGATTCTTTTGAGGCCAGAAAAATCATTAATTTTCTCCATTTTTTGTTATTAACGTTGTCCGCGTAGTCATATTGTTTTACCTTTATGGTTAATTTCGGTTAAGTATCTTTTCACTGAGATAATCATCTTGGTTGATTATTAAAAATTTCCTCATGAAGTTACATGTATTTGAGGTATTCAAAGTTCAAACCAGTATATAAGGTCTCATTGCCTTTGAAACTTCATAATAGCAGTCTGAGTTAGACTTGTTTCCAAAATATTCATGGAACATAAAAGAAATTTTATATGGACTTTTTTAGTGTGTGGGGCAGCAAGTTTTCTGAAGGAATGCAACCTAGTATCCAAACATTGTCATTAGCTCTGAGTCTTTGACTCCATGTTTTTGTTTTTCGGATTGAGAAAAGCTGCCGCAGAAGTCTCTTCTCAGAGCCCAGCTCTGTTTTTCTGGGTGAAAAAGCTATCTGAAAATGCCATATATAAATATTATATATCACTTGCAATAGATAAAAAAACAAAAAATCCACTTTATGCAAAAATGGTGAGGTGGGTCCATTTTCAGTAATGTAAATCGGTGGGTCCTTGCATTGTTCTTAACATAGACCAAAAGATCTGTGAGTTCTTTTGGATAGATGAAAAGCCAGCTCAATGCAATCTGTATCCATTAGTAAATTTCATATGTATCAATTAATAATAATGAAGCTTACTTGTGAGAGTGGTTTGTCTGTCAGCGACATAGCTTCGGTTGAGAGGGCTAGACAAAGGAGCACTATCCCATGTCGATGCGTTTGTCTCCTCTCTCAATCTCAACCCAAGCCCACTTCTCTTTCCTAGAACTTTCACACCCATCGTACATTTTGTTGCTCTCTGTTTAACTATCTTCAAAAAAATGCTTCAGACTTTCAGTGACTTTCTTTTTCCAGGAATGTAAAGAAAGGAAAAAAAGAGTTTTGCACAACGGCGGATTGGGGACATCTAATCATTCCAGCGGTGCTATTTGTGCTGCTGAGTCCAGGGCTTTTGATTCAGATATAAGGAGGGACTTTCTGTCCGAAATAATATATGTATGATGCTTAACTATTTATGAATAGGCATTATCTAAATAAATATAATAAAAATTATTACTACAAATATATTATTAGTAATATATGTGAATTTTTATATAATTTAATTTTAGTTACAATATTTTGAAATTTGTCTGTAGTAATAATTTTTATTTTATTTAAATAACCATATTTTTACTATAAAAGTACTCTTTGCTAGATATAAATTAATTATTCTCATATTCGAAAGTTTTGAAACTTTTTTTTTTTGGTTAAAAGTTTTGAAACTTTTCTACCCTTATAAAGGACAAAAAACCGTATCTTTGATTGTTTACCAAAAAAAAACGCTATTTTCTTTACATACAAAAAGAAACTTTGCAAATAAATAAAGTAATCTTTGAAAAATCATAACTAACAAATCGACCTAAACTATTATGCTTACATTGAGATGAAAATAGTTTTAGGACCAGCTCAAACGCAATTTTTTAACATCTAGTTTATATTCATAAGATGTACATTTTTAGTTGATAAATAAAAATATTTAATCAAAAAAATTTTTAAAAAAAGATTGCAGTAAATATACCCACAAAATTTAAAACGCATAAGAAAAGACAAGTTGGAGGGTTATGAATTTATGAAAAGTAGTTATTATAAAATTTGTTGAAACTTAATCAACAGTTAAAATTGAAAAAAATAAATAAATAAAACCCAAGAGGGGAGAAAAGAGTGCATATCAGATTCATAAATGACTTGGAGTAATAAATAATAAAGCTTATCTGTTACCACCTGGAACATAAGTTTTTCTCATCTGATATTAAATTGAGTTCGCCTTTATTTCTCTCTCTCTCTGTAAATTATGAGAACATGCATATCATAAATGGAAACTCTTCTTTTCTGAAAAAATAACCAATACTCTTCAGCCTAAACCTCAGATTTCTGTGAAAATATTTTGAAAAGGCAAGGAGCAATCAAAGCGGAAGAGACAATGTAAAGCATCCACAAGTGAAGAATGCAATTTCTTATGACAAGGAAAAAGGCTAAGATTCTTAATGTATGGACTGAATTGAAAAGATGCTATTATTGTTCATTCAGTCCTGAATTAAAAAGATGCGATTGTTCCAGGTTTTCTGGCAATGCTCGAGTTTATGGCCCCACTCACACAGCTCAGGAGTATTCGAACACATTAGAACTAGTTACATCATGAACTAAAGAAAGAGCTTTTGGCATTTACAGCAGTCAGCAACTGAAAGTCTCCGTCAATTCATTCTTGGAAGCCCCATCCTCTAACCAGGTAATACCCACTCGCCTGTTGCAGGTACATAAACAAGAGTCAGTACCGTGCTGATCAGATTCAAAATGCAATTCCTACCAAACCAAACAATCATTCAACCATGGTTAAAATATCTAGCTTGTTAACGTAACCAACCACAATAAGCCAAATCAAGAATGAGAAAGCTGGCTCATCCATGCTATGCCTTCTGTTTCACATTTTATGGTGATTATAAGCAAGCCCCCATTCAGAATGGCTTGTTAATGGATTTATGATTGGTCAGAGACATTGATAGCAGAATAGATCCACAAACCAACAAATGTGATATAAAAATTAGCATGAAGGTACAGTGGTAAAGAATGCAACTTCTTTCTAGAGATATACCTTTATCATGATTCAAAATAATATGTAAAACTTATCATGATTCAAAACAATATGTAAAACTTACTTACAGGAACAGGTGAGAGCACATCACTTCTGATAGAGAATATCATAATGACCTGGGCGATATAGTAAGGTAATGAATGGGCTAAATGTCTTGCTACCACTAGCATTAGGGAGATTACTGTCAGCAGGAATGAAATCATGATGATTTACACTGACCCCACCAGTATCACATGAGCTGCGGTCAAGGTACACTACACGGATTGGCACACCCAATGCATCTGAGAGGGCAGTTATGTGCACATGATCACTTTCTTCACCCATAGGTTCCACTGAGGACTTGCAGAACTATGCCAAAACTTATTGATTCAGAGGGAGAGCAAGATGAAAACACAGAGCATGAAAAATTGCTAATCTAGCTATAAATCTCATTGACACAGGAATAATATTCTTGCTAGAATACATAAAGCTATTGAATTGTTGTTTCATTAACACAGGTAACAATGAAGAATACTAAAATTTCTCTGTGTTTAAGTTATAATAATTAGAGCAATGCCCCATCATGAAGAAATGTCAATAAGAATGGTGCTATTGTACGCGGATGGACCTGAGAATTAACAATCATCTTTATACTCTTTTGAAAGCACAAAATAAGTCACCCTCTAGCGGATTAGGTGCAGAAAACTTAAATGAAATCCTTCGTCTTGTCACTTGCAACACAAATAACAAAATACTTGCACATAAATATAGCAAATGGTATCGACTTGTTATTTAATTGAACAAACCTGCTCTACTGTTGCATTTGTTAATCCCATTATAAAGGGTTCAAAAAACTCTGAGCGCTTTTGTATTTCACCAGCGGTAACAAATCTGAAAAACATAACAACTAACAAACCAAATACGTTATAAATATAGTAACGGCCAGAATATGAAGCCTTTATGTGCTTAACATCACTCACCATAGTCAGATATTGACTGGTCTCGACTCCTAACTACGAGCTCATCATGACTGTTAAAAGTAACAAATCGTGTTTATTCCACAAGCAAATTTTTTTCACTTTCTCCAGAAACAACACATGATTCTGGTATTTAATTACACCTAAATAGTTAATGGCTAATGGAACTGCCAAGGTGAAGGAACATGTGATCAATACCTTATAGAATCTTCATTTCCTTGAAGAACACAGTCCAGTTGCTCAACAAATAACTGAAAAAGTTTTCACGTAAAGTCAAATTAAGAAAATTTGTCAAAGTCTAGTCATATTTCATGATTAAAGAGTATCCAAATTTATCTAACTGGTCCAACATTTATCCACGTCTCCAACCACCAATTATGTACTCCAGATTTTCTCAAACCATGGTTGTCCACTTTCTTCCATTTGCCATTTTATATATGAAACAGTTTAACTAAATAGGGTTACTTTAATTGTTAGCAGTAGCACAAGCTTCATGGTCCAACCACAAGCCACATGATAAATGCCCTTAGATTTCAAAATGCTAGTCAGCTATTTCATCTAAAGCATTAGTAATATGCAAATGGAAAAGTATTTTTAAAGCTTAATAAAATGATGATCTATTGCAAGTTTCATTTCCAAATAGAAAAATAATTTTCCATTTTAGGGAAAAATCGAAGTCAGCATTCATGGAATTACTTTACCCTATTAGCACAGGGGCACAAAGAGCACTTGCTAACTTTTTTTGCATATAATACCATAATGAATACATGATGCAGAATTAGTGGTGAATTGCAGTATGAAATCATCAGTCACTTCTGTTTGTTGATTAGTTATATATTTGTGCAGGATTTGTGTTCATTTTAAGTAAACACTGACACATACGATTATTGACTTTCCTTTCTCATGAAATATATCTGATGGGCTTAAAAGAAAAAGAAATAAAACAATCTTTCATGAAGAGCATATTAAAAATGGCTAAAATATTAACCGCAAAGAAGTCCTCGAAAGTAAAATCTGTATAACCCAGGCCCTGAAGTGTTTTTCGGCATAGCTCAACATTAGCTTTGATGCGGTTAATTTCTGCTTGGTCTTGCGATTCCAAAATGTGCTCCTATCAGGCAGTCCGAAAATTTATTAACAGCTAAAATTTCCAGAATACTTCCATCAGACAATAAGTTTAGGGGTTTACATATCCGTTAGAAAATAAGATTCCAAGAACAAAATCAAGTGAGTATAAGTATATTCAGACATACAAGGTATGAAAACATAAAGCTCCGAAAGAAACAGTTCCCATCTCCCCGAGTTCTTCGGATGGAAGCATATTGTTCACTTAGCACCTTCAAAAACAGTCATAAAAACTAGTCTCCAAGGAGTCATGAAAAATAAGAACAACAAATACCGAACAGAAATAACCTTTATTTTCTCCAACAAGATAGTGCTGCCAGATTGATATTCAGCCGCTAATGAAGAGAGGGGTTCCTGTAGATGTATCAAAGGAAAGTTACATTAGCAGTACTTGAAATGAAGAAAAGACCAATCTACACCAATAAAAATAAGGATATTGGTGTCCAAACCATTTGGCTCAACAAGAATTAAATAAAAAGTAATATTAAGGACAGAAAACAGAAAATTATACATGTATATGCACGTAGTGTATGCATAAACATATAAGAACTTAACAACAAATAAAATTAAATGCTACCAGAGCAAGAAGACAAGTAGTTCAAAAAAATTTATATTGTGGGTCTTGCCTTGTCCGCCACGTAGGGAATTTTCTCAGCTTCCTCAGCCTGGATTGCAGATTGCTGGTGCATGATATCATTATCAGCAAAATTTGACCACTCACCAAATTCAGTAGCAGGGACAGATGTTGCAGATTCGACTTCCCCATCTGCTTGGAGCCCTTCCTGGTTCTGCATTGTCTCTTTAAACGCAATTAACAAGGGTTGACGAATTGTTTTCTCACTATCTTCTCAACTGGTAAACAGATTAAAAAATATAGCTTATAATGTTGCCTTCATCAAGGAGCACCAATCCCTTCACAGAGCTACCTGATGGGGTATATGAACACAACAAATTCCCTATTTTTTACTCCAAAAACTAGTAGAAAAGTTATTTTCTGTTCGAAACAGAAACATTTTCACCAAAAGTGTCAAGGAATATACGCATATTGACATCCTTAATATTTTCAGTGCAAAGCATGTAAATCTGGTAAGTTGATACTACATATACACAAACAGCTCTAGATGCATCATGAACGAGTAGAACATAGCCTTAATCGCTGATAAAGTAGAATATAATATTTCTAGTGTGCTGGTCGATTTCAATACACTTAAAAATCAATATAAAGAGAGTGAAACTGCTTTTACAAATTCAACGATCAAAATTTGCAAAAACATGTTGAAGACAAGGGAAATTCCATAGACCCTAATTCACCAAAACTGTTTCAAAGTTTATAAGGAATACATAAATAAAAAATAAAGATATACCAAAACAAAGGGGAAGAAAAAAACTTACATAAAAATCAAGAATTCAGAAATTGAAAAAATGATTCGGACTCCGTCAGATCGAAATGGAAATGGTGTGGGGGGCTTGAAGGCTGATCTGAGAAAAACGGCCTTGAGTGGAGTCGAGCGGAGTGACGTTTTTTGATTTTTTTTTTTTCTTTTTGGAT
>QANX01008042.1:0-34394 GCA_003254975.1 Ochetophila trinervis
ACTAAAATCATGAAATTAAATTAAAACAGTTTAATAAAAATTTGGCCTCACCTCGTTGTACTCCGCTCGTGCAAATCCAATACAGGATAGTCAATGATTGTACCGATTTCTTTTTCTTAATTCTGAGCGTTGCTTATGAAGTTCCTGAAATATTAAAAACGAATATTAATTACATAACATGTTAATTGTAGTTTAGTTAAAAAAATGTAACAAATTGAATTAATTAATACTTACCGCCCACTCAGGTGTTAAACGTTGCTGTACAAATTCATCCCACTGGTCTTGTGTAATATATTCCTTATATTTTACGGGGACTACATCGAAAGCTTCCATGTCTCCTAATTCTAAGTGCGAATGTACATAATTTATGTACATAAAACTCTTCCATTTTCTCCATTTCTCTGCACAATCCTTCAAAGTTTTATGTTTCAGTGATTCTTCCTTGTTATAACAGTTCTACAAAAAAAATTAAGGTATTATTAGCACAATAATAATAAAATNAAAATCACGAAATTAATTAACCAAAAATTTTAATTAAAATTAATTTGGTTGTATTATTACCTTTATTATCTCCCATAATGTATTCTTCAAATTTGTTGGAACATCCTTCCAACTCTTGTAGGTGATCTGTATTTGAGATCGGGTGTAACCACCTTCAAAATTAGCTAGAGATTGGCCAGCTTTATTCACTCCGACCCCATGCTCATTGTATATTACTTCCCCAAGTTCGCCACTAGCAACTTGTCTATGAATTTTTCCTAATTTCGACGGTCATCTCCCTTTCTTTTGCTTCATACTTGAGGAAGAGTCTTGATCATTAGGATTAGTGGGATCTTGATTTAGATCCGTATCTACAAAAAAGTATTAGTAAATTATCAAACAATTATTAACAACATTATAAACAATTTATAAACGAACTAATAACATATTAACAAACCAACAAATAACATATTATATAATATAAAACCGTAATATAAAACCCTAACATTATAAACAACTTATAAACCAACTAATAACATATTATATAATATAAAACCGTAACATATATACAAAACCGTCATCTTTAAAACCGTCGTTTTTAATTTTTTATGCCCGTTGTGAAATCATATATATACTTCCAAAATTCTAAAGAAACCGTCGTCTATTCATTATCCAATATATATTCATTATCCAATATACAATATATTCATCCATCTTAATTCATACAATATATTCATCCATCTTTATTCATACAATATATCCAAACAGTCGTCGTTATAATTTCAACATTATATAAAAATCACGGGCATAATATAAAAATCAACATTTCAACATTATATACAAAATCAACAAAATCACGGGCATAATATAAAAATCAACATTATATACAAAAAAATTCACGGGAACAATATAAAAATCAACATTTCAACACATTTTTGCAATATATTCATACCGAACAAAATATGCAGTAATTCCAGTTTAAAGTACAAAATCGGTAAAAAAAAATCGGATTGAAGATGCAGAGCAAAAAATATATAGAGCATTACTTACCTGCCGTTTTCGGGTTGAATATGCAGTAGATTCCCGTTGAAATGAAGCAAGCGGCGGAGAGAAGGTTGCGGCGGCAACAGCTTCGGGTGTAGGGTTTCTGGAGAATTGGAAAAAATTGGAAGAGAAGGCCGTGTAAGGAAGAAAACAAGGGGCAAAAATGGCACAATTTTTGGTATAGACGATGGTTTCTAGCTATAAACCGTCGTCCATATACTATAGACGACGATTAATGATAGAAACGGTCGTCTATAGTACTATTAAACGGCGCTGTTTTATATAAAGAGACAAAACGGCGCCATTTAGACTAAATTTTTTTTTAAAAAAAATTAGGAACCGTTCAAACCAGAGCGTGCCAGGCGTGTATCCAGGTGCCAATTCAGGCGCCTAGATATCCAGTTAATTAAAAAATAAGTTTATAAATTTTAAATTAACACCTAAATTTTTTATAAAATTTAAATGTATCTTGTTTAATATAATTAAACTATTTTAATATAAGTTAAATATAAATTAAACTTACTAATTAACACCTAAATTATTTATAAAATTTAAATTAAACTATTTTAATATAAGTACCATTAATTTAATCAACAAAACCCTAATTAAACTATAAACTTACTAATCAACAAAACCCTAATTAATATATTTACCATTAATTTAATTTGTATATTGAAAACACTTTAAATTTAAATTGGACATACTTGATATAATATAATAAAAGAGAAAAAATTAATTAAACACAATCAACATTATATTTTATTTTTAATCCATATTCCATTACAATCGTTACGAACACAGACTTCTTCACAGTCCTCAGCATCAAGAGCGATCTCATCATTCGGTATTTGCGTAGCAAATGGAGTGTGAATCAAATCAATGTCTCCAAATGTATCCCCTTCAGAAGATTTGGTATGTGTGTAATGAGGAGTGCTTAATACCACCGACCATTGTGAATCACAAGGATCCTCCACATAAAATACTTGTGTTGCTTGCGAAGCCAAAATAAATGGATCAGATTTGTGACCAAGTTTGTTGAAGTTGACACATGTAAATCCACAATCATCTGTCTTAACACCATGATTGATGTCAGCCCAATCACATTTGAACACCGGAATTCGAAATTTAATGTAATCCACATCCCATATTTGGACCACTAATCCATAAAATGACAAATTGGTGAATTTTGGATTGTCGTCTTTCGCACTTGAATACTGCATCGATCCAGCAACCAAGCTTACGCCACTATTCTGTGTAACACGCTTGTTGTCTCTTTCAACTGTATGGTATCGGATTCCATTAATGTCGTAGCCCGAATAGCTCATTACTTCAAAACATGGTCCCAGTGCAATCCATCACAATGTATGTGACACACAATTATCTGATTCACTCAATTCTTTCTGAATCTGCAAAAACACCACACGCACTATTAGTAAATGCAATGTTACTTCATCTCAGAACCATTAAAATTAATCAATGTTAAACTTACTTCATCTCGGAACCAATAAATGAAAGTGTGATTTTGCTCGTTTTGAAACCATTTTACTTTTCTTGTTTTGTTACGAATATTACACTTCAAACTCTCCATATGTTTCCTAAAGACAACAAAAGTTAATGACTATAGTAAACAAATATTCAATATAATATTCAACAACTTATATAGAGCATTAAACTTACTTGAAGTAAGGTTGTACTTCGGGTGTATTTGAAAGTATGTACAAATGTACTTGCTCTAATAGGTCACGAGTAATACCCAATAAATTACCACCCTTCAAAGGATCACCAGTATCATCTTTCACGCATTGTACTTCATGGCAGCCAGGTGGGTTCCCGATTGCATGCACGCCTTTTTGATACTCACTACAAAATTCGATTGCTTCCTCAGCGATGTAGTTCTCTGCAATGCAGCCTTCAGGGCGATAATGATTGCGAACATACCCCTTCAACACTTTCATGTATCTCTCAAAAGGATACATCCACCGAAAGAAAACTAGTCCACACAATCGCACTTCTCTAACCAAATGAACAGTTAGATGAACCATTATATCAGAGAAAGACGGAGGAAAATACTTTTCAAATAAACACAATGTCTTACAAGATCTGTCTGAATAATGTCCAAATTTGAAACATCAATCTCTTTTTTGCATATAGTGTTGAAGAAAAAACAAAATCTCATTATTACATGTCGGACATTTGTTGGGAGGACTGATCGTAGTGCAACAGGCATTAGTTGTTGCATCAAAGTATGTAAATCATGAGATTTCATGCCTTTTAACTTCAAATCATTCATCGACACAATATTTCGAAAATTTGAAGAGTAGCCATCGGGAACCTTTAAATTTGCCAAACACTTGCAAAAAGTTCTCTTCTCTTCTTTGGATAATGTGTAACATGCAGGTGGTAGATATATCCTTTTCTCTTCAACAACCAGAGCCAAATTACTTCTTATGCCCATTTCGACCAAATCAAGCCGAGAATTAAGTCAATCTTTAGTTTTTCCAGGAATGTTAAGCAATGTGCCGACAATGCTCTCACATATATTTTTTTCAATATGCATGACATCTAAGTTATGCCTCACATACAATGACTTCCAATAGTCAAGCTCAAAAAATATAGACTTCTTCTTCCAGCAATCTCGATCAGCAGTAGACTATTTTCTCTTATTACCACTATCAAATGACTTAGACTCAAGTTTTCGAAGTATATCTTCTCCTGTCACAGATAAAGGAGTTGGACGAAACTCCTGAAATCCATTGAAAGACTTCTTTTGCTTTCGAAAATGATGATCACTCGAAAGGAACCTCCTATGTTCGCAATAACTCATTTTTCTACCATTTTTCAAACTTTGAGCACATGTGTTCTCGCTGCAAATAAGACAAGCAAAATATTCTTTAGTGGTATGACCAGAAAAATTACTATATGTGGGGAAGTCATTTATAGTCCACAATAATATTGCTCGCAAATTGAAAAATTCCCGCTTACACGAATCCCAAGTTCGCACCCCTTATCCCACAACTGCTTAAGATCGTCAATCAATGGCTGCAGATAAACATCTATATCGTTGTCAGGCTGCTTTAGTCCAGATATCAATACTGTCAACATTATAAACTTCCATTTCATATACAACCATGTGGAAGATTATATGTAACTGTAAGCATAGGCCAACAACTGTATTGAGAACTCATATGCTTATGCGGGTTAATGCCATCAGCTGCAATCCCAAGCCTTAAGTTTCGACATTCTTTACCAAAATTAGGCCACATGCAATCAACTAGTTTCCAAGATGGTGAATCGGCGGGATGACTTAACTTTCCAACTGCGACCTTTCTTTCATTTGCATGCCAAGTCAGATTTTTAGCTGTGTCAACGCTTTGAAACATCCTCTTGAACCGTGGAATTGGTGAAAAATACCACATGACTTTATGAGGGACATTTACACGTTTAGTTTCATCGTCAGTTTCCTTCCACCTCGATGCTCTGCATTTAGGACAACTTTCTTGCGCTTCATATTCTTTTCGATAAAGAATGCAGTTGATGCGACAACAATGTATCTTCTCATAATCCATGCCCAGATTTGTTAGAGTCCTTTTCACGTTGTACATAGAATCTGGCAAAACGTTATCGCTCGGTAGCATCTCCCGCAACAACTTTAATAATTCAGAAAAACTTGTGTCCGAAAGATCGTATTTCGATTTCAAGTTGAAATGCATCGGTTCTCCTATCCATCCTTATCCATGATTTGTCCATTTTATCTATTTAAATAACAACTAATTTAAACTAATTTAAACAAGAATGATTTAAAATATAGCAATGAATAATATATTACTTACAATTTAACCAAAATTTAATAATTAACAAATCAATAATAGAAAATAAATAGATAACAATAAATATAGAGGCAACGATAATTACACAACTAATTAATGTGCCAATATTTTACTATATTCTAAAATTAACTACAACAACATAAAATATATAATAAATAACGATACTATACGAGATTATAACATATCAAATATTTAAACAAACTAACAAATTTAATAAATGGAAAACATATATATATATATATATCATTGCAAAATTTAAATGTTCATGACCTAATAATTATAAAATAATTTATTCATGAAAATAAAATTATATAACTAATTTAATTTAAATGATAATGCAATAACATAAATATTTAATGCAGTTAATTGCATAAAATTACTTACCTTGATAGTGAGTTTTTTTACACAAATCAACTTCAAGCTTCAATAAATTGATGACTTAAATCTTAAATAAATGCTATTTGAATATTTTTGATCACCACTAAAAGAATTTGAACAAGAATTATGGGAGAAATGAATTTAATAAATTTGATTTAGAACAAAAATGAAAATATATAAGCAAAAAAAATTGCAACGGCTATATTTTTTGCAACGGCTATTTTGAAGGTTTCAGAGACTAAACGTAAGAGCGCTACGTGGACAAATATACACAAAAGGACGACGGTTAAAAACAAACATCGTCGTCGAAAATTGGAAACTTATTGACGACGATTCCTAAAGGAACCGTCGTCTATACTTACATAATAGACGACGGTTCCTTTAGTAACCGTCTTCGATACTTTAATAATAGACGATGGTTCCTTTAGGAACCGTCGTCGATACTTTAATAATAGATGACGGTTCCTAAAACCGTCGTCTATACTCTTCAACATACACATGGCCACAACGTTGCTGCCACATGTATTTTAGTCTTTTATCAACGATGATTGATGAATTAACCGTTGTTTTTTATGTAACTTTAGATGACGGTTATGGTTGAAACCGTCGTTGATGTTTTTTAGCCGTCGTCTTATTTTATCAACGACGGCTCTCTTTTTCAACCGACGTCTATATAAAAGTAAAGTCGTCGTCAATAGTTATTTTCTGTAGTAGTGATGATCCACGGTTGCAAGCTCACGGCGTCAATTTGATTGAGCATACAAGGAGACGGTGGCTGGGTATCGAAGAAGAAGGGTGACTGTTTGATCTTTAAAAAAAAAATAAAGTTGAAAATAAATTAATTTAAATTTTAAAAACTGCAGTTGAAATTAATTTTAAATATATATATATATATATATTTTATGTGACAGTTGAATTACATGGGTATTTTAGACTTAAAATAAAAAAAAAAGCCCAACAGTAATTAACTTGGGCTGTATGATCAAACATGAGAAGGCTAAAAGACAAATGGTTTGAGAGGCTATTTGAAAGCCCAAATCAATCTGTTTAAAAGAAATAGACTTGGTTAGCCATGTAAAAAAAGAATATGAAGATGATATAAATCTTGTTTGGTATCATTTTTGAAAAGTCAAAAATAGTTTTTAGAGTTTAAAAGCTGCTTCTGAAAGTATTGGATAATTTTTTAAAAGTATTTTTAATTTTTAAAATTTTTTTTTGTATCAAAGTTAATAAAAATTAACTTCTCCAAAAAATACTTTTAAAAAAACAAAAGCAAAAATCATACTAAAAAGGCCATATTATTGAAACTAAGAGAAGAATTCTCCAAAGTGGAACCCATCATGCACTATAGAACCCTCACATTTTTTTATTTTCATGTACCAAATGTCAGCTACACAAATTACGTATAAAAGGAAAATGAAGAATATGAAAATGGGACTTTTGCCTCCATGGGAACCGCGCCGTCTTCTTCTCTCCCCCTTTTTTTATTTTTTTTTATCTTTTGTATATCGATTTAATTACTCATTTTTATCTCTCTTTTCATTTAATTCTCCTATCTTTTAACTACTAGTTATTACACAACCAAAGAGACTTTCCTTTTTAGTCTTATTCATCACCAAACACAATTTTGACCATTTTTATTCCTCTTTGAGCTAGTTAAGATAGAAAAAGATAAGAGGTTTTTTTACAACTATGGCTCACTTACACGTTAGAGGAGAATATCGGTGACTCCTACATCTCTTCTCTGACTGGTTGTTATATTTTTCAAACATAAACTGACTAGTCAACTATGAAATTGACTGTAGGTTACGATTGTAGAACATAACTTAGGTGGTGTATTTAATTAAATTTTTTAAAATAATTTTATAAATTTTTTTTAATTATAGACTTTTGTTGACTTTAATATACTTTTTTAGATTTTATAAAAATATGGATGACTTTTATAAACTTTTAATAATTTTTATAAACTTTTTGCAATAATTTTTATAAATTTTTTATTTTTACTATTCAAGATTTATAAATATTTCATATATTTCTTTTCAATTGCAATAATTTAATCATTATTCTGAAGCCTATTATCCTTCTATGTTGGCTACAGAATATATACATGCATACTTAGTGGGGTATATTCAATTAAGGCTTTGAAAGATTTTTTTAAATCACAGACTTTTATAAATTTTTACAGAGTTTTTTAGAGTTTATAAAAGTATGCTTGATTTTGAATGATTTTTATAGGGACTTTATAGCTGTATAATTATATTCTAGCTGTATAATTATATTTTTTACATCAATAAGAATATATTTTTTAAATAATAAAATATAAATTACTTCAATAAAAAAATTATTTTGAAAATTATTTACCGAAATTCAATATTATTTTTATTTTTTAGTATTTAAAAATATATTAGATATTATACTTTTCATATTTAGCAAAAGTAAATGAACATAAGAAAAAATAAAGAAAAATAGTCATTTAGGCCGTTTTTTAAAGCAAATTACAGTTTTATTGCACTTTGTTATATTTGTATATTAAAAATAAATCAAAAGTTGCATTTTTATAAAAACAAAAAATAAATTCTAAAATAAAAAATCCATAATTTTTTTGTTAGACTTTCGTTCCGCAGTAGAGAGGGAGATGAAGAGGGAGAAGAAGAGATATAAAGATGAAAGAATTCTAAAATAATGTAAAATAATTGGAATCATTTAAAAAATCTTTAAAAGTTTACAAAAATTTTGGGAGATAAAAAGACTTTTTATAAGCATAAACTTTTCATTTTTGACTAAAAATGAAAGTTTTTAAAAGTTATTGACAAATTGAATACTTCATGACTTTATAAACTTTTAAAAAGTTTTAATTGAATACCCCATGACTTTTATAAACTTTTTAAACGTTTTTAAAAGTCCACATTGAATATTCCATGACTTTATAAATTTTTTAAAAGTTTGTATTGAATACACCTAAATTTTTTAACTTCATAAAAATCTTCTAAAGTTTTAATTGAATACACCCCTCTTAAAATGAAGCACAACAATACTTTTAATGGTTAAAAAATAATTGATAATTATTTTATTTTAATTATTTTTTATTTATTAATTATTTTTTTGGTTTTGTTTTCGTTTTGTTTTTTTTTTTGTGTTTTTTGTTTTTTTTTCTCTACCCCGATTCTACTTTTCTCTTCTTCCCCCATGTTTTTTTCGTTTGTTAATTAATGAAAAAGTTACCAGAACCTCCCTTTTCTTTCAATTAAAAAACTGAAAACTTCACATAAAATTACATAAGGAAATATCACGTATAAAGATATGCCTCTTCTAAGATCAATATCATATTAATATAAAATAAATGTACAATTTAATTGTTGCTTTGGTTAACTAAATATAAAATAAACAAATATATATTCTTTAATTTGTTGTTGTTTTTTTTTTAATTGACCAAAAATTATCTGTTCTTAGTCCATGTTACTGGACTTGGCAATGGATTTCTCAAATAATATACAATTTAATTTTCCTTTTTTTTTTTAAATCATCGTTTTTAATTGCCAAATTAATATTTAAATGTGCGAATACAATTTTATCTTTAAACTGTTAATTTTAATGAAATACTACTAACAGTAGAGAATGCAAATGGATTTCATAAAAAATGAAGGATAAATTTTGAATTAACCAAAACTTCAAAATTACAAATGAAATTAATCTAAAAAAACTAAGGATAATTAGATGAATTAGAAAGAAGAAAAAGAAAGAGAAACTATGATAGTAGGGAGAAAATTTGTGTGCAATGATTGTAAGAGCATTTCCAATGATTCTGTTAATTGGAATCTATGTGGCACAAAAAATAAAAATTATTACTGCTTATATGGCAAAATATCTATTTAAAATTATTTTCAATAGATTCTACCAAGGTTCAAATTAACTAATGATGTGTATTTTTTTATTAACTATATTCAATTAAAATTAGTATTTTTTTAATTATGTCTAATTAAATTAATAAACCTAAGATTTTTCTCTTTTTCTCACTCGGACACTTTCTATCTCTATCTTTTTGGATCCTTTTATGTTTCCAATCTTCAACCATGGTTCTTTAGGTAATATCTGAATTTTCTACTTCCTTCACCACTTTGTAAGGATTTTGAAACCACCCCTTACTCTATTTCCTCATTACAATCAAATTAGGATTTTCTTTATCTAATTAAAATTAAAATTTAGTTAAATCGATAGTTGAACTTGTGAGCCTATAAGTCGACCATGGCACAACAAAAAATAAAAAGTCAGCATCTTCTTCTCGAATTGATTAAGTCCCACACCGATCATTGTTGATTTCTATTCTTCAACATCGTCTTACATTTTGTCCTCATTATAACAGTTTCTCTTGAGGCCTCCATTGTTTGCTAGGGAACAACGACACTGTAAGTGGATAGTCTTTTCGACCCGACATTTCCAGACCCATCCATTTGATACAACGATGATTTTGAGGCTGAACTTGGAGATGTTTGTATAATTTTGGCAAATGTAGAACATGTTCAACGACGATGATGAAAGATGAGAAGAAAATTGAAAGGGCAATATTTTTGTGTGTGTTTTTAATGGACTAAACCTTTAAAAAAAAGAAAAAATAATTAAGCGAGCAAGGAAGAAAAAGAAGAAAAAAGGGCAGTTATTTTTTTCTTTAACAAGAATTAATAAAAATAAATAAAATGTTGAGTGAAATTGTCTAACATAGCTTCCAAAAATAGACAATCCCCTTAACATCCTTTATTTTTTTTTGCCACATTAGTTTGACAGACATTTTACATAGAACCATTTGGAAAAGATTTATTTTAAAATTCTGTGTATTTATATGATGTGGCATAATTTTATAGCAATTGACAGAGCCACTGAAGATGCTCTAAAAATTCCTTCCCCCTACTACAAAAAAAATCGATGTTTTGTGACGAAAGCAAATTCGTCACACCGTATAGTATGTGTGATGGATTCGTCACACAATCCACCAACTGTGACAGTAACTAACCCGTCACAGTGCTTTCGCAATAGCCCCGACACAAATTCTCTTCAGTGACCGATTACTGTTTATCGTCACAAAAAATGTAGTTTAAGTGACGGCAAAAATCCGTCACTTATATTCCAACCCTTTGTAATTTTCCGGCGAGCCACCGCCGGCAAGGATTAAGAGACGGATCCTCTTCCGTCACACTAACGACATTTGTGACAGTAGTGTGACGGCTAACCGTCACTGTTACTTAAATGTGACGGTCAACTAACCGTGACAATTGTGCGGCTTAGTCACGACTTTGTGACGGATTCCCGTCACAATTGCACAACTGTGACCCTTTAACCGTCACTCTTACTTAATTGTGAGGGCCAACTAACCGTGACAATAGTGCGGCTTTGTCAGGACTTTGTGATTGATTCCCATCACAGTTGCTCAACTGTTACCCTTTACTTTGTGTGGCCAACGACACTCTTCTGTGACAACTGTGAGACGGGTTTTTGTCACTGATATATAATTGTGACGGCCAAATCCTACTTGATATGAAGTTTCTTCTTTTACTTTGACAAACACAATATTTAAACACAAATTAAAATACGTACTCTCAAAAACCATATATATTCAGCAACCATATATATGTACCTCTCTTTCACTTATGTAAATGCTAGTTGCAAATAAGTAAGAATGTATTTTTATTAGCATAGAATTTGAATAACACAATTTAATATGAATGCTTAAAAAGCGCATGGATTATATTGCATTGTCACATGTGTATTTTAAGAGTAAAAATTATTCACTTGCAAATAAATACATTTGACACATGCATGCACGACTGTATAAGTCAGCTATAAATGTAAGAGTACAGTTAATAACAGAAATTGCAAACTCATTCCATGCGGCTCACAAGTCATTCATCATCTCCAATGGCAAACGCATTTTTACAAGAACTTTTTATGCTTGAAGGTCTACTTTTATCTCTCTACAAGCACACAATGTATATCAAACTGAAATACATATACATATGGAATATATTATGAATAACAATATGGCGTAGCTAAGTATTTGACTTCCACATTCATTTTAAGTTAGTATAATTCCTTAAATTCAAGTTGCCAAACTAATTGGTGCGAAAGTGCTTATTCATTTGACGTCGGCTTATTTATTAAACTGGATATATGCCTCTAAAGATATCCTATAAAACAAATTTCATGATGTTATGTCACTCTATTGTTGGCTTCGGAACTTCGTGTTTTTCATGTCACTTTCTATGAAGAGTTCACAATGGTTCAAAGGAAGCTTGAAGTAAAAATTGAAAGGAAAGATAAATAAACTATATCAATTGAAAACTGAGTATTAGTTGGCAAGACATATATGAAATACATTTAATCATTACCTAAAACAAAATATACAAATAACAAAAAATGAAGGACAATTAAATTTCTTCAAATTATTTACAAATGGGTTGCAATATTTAATATCATACAACAATTTGAAACATTTCTTACAATAAAAGTGTTTTTACCTTGTCATATATATTTACTTCAATCGTATATAAGTAGTTCCAAGCAATTTGGTTTTTCACTTCCAATATAAGCTAAAGTTAAAAGATGATACAACCAAACTTTATTGCCTTAGTTTTAGACACGAATTGTATAATATACATCTTAACACAAATAGAATATGCATAACACTAATCTGATTTGGACAGTGACTTTATTAAGCTTTATCAAAAGAAAAGAAAAAGGAAAGGAAAAAAATAAAAATTCATTACAAAGTGTTGCCAGATCAAATACATGGAAAGCATTAAAACCTTATCTATGGCCATCATTGAAGTTGTTAATTGCATTCTCAAATTAATGCAACTTACTCACTAACAACTTGGTAAAAGCAATAGGCTATTTCAATACTCCCTAAACCCTAAACTATATATCTAAAGGATTAAAGATATATATATATATATATATAAACATAGCTGTTGCACAAAAAAAAAAAAATTAGATTACTCTAAACCCTATATATTTCAAAGCCTCTGATTGCATTTTGGCATATTCAATCCTCAGTTTGCTTGTCTTCTTATACCATATTGCAGTGTATAAACTGAATAGAAACCCAACCATGAAATTCGAAAACAGGGGCCTCAAATACACATTTCGGTTTTGGAGGAAAATCAATTGGAACAACACCATCAGACATCAAACACAGCATTGACCAATGGGTTGCACAAATTTTCTACCGAGATTTTCATGCAGCAAAACCCAAAATAAATAATCCAAATCACTAGCAAAAAATAAAAAAACCGCAGGCCTCACCGGTGGAAGAGAGGACGGGATCGACGGCGAACGATTCGGCGTTGTTGTGGGAAATGATCGGTGATCCTCGGCGGAAAGTAAGCCAGAGCTGGAAGATGACAGAGTTGCTAGAGCTGCCGCCTGCCTCACATTAGTTTCCCCTCCAAGCCGTCGGTGTTCGAGATCTTTGTAGAACAGTCACAGTGGCCGAACACAAGGGATTGCACTACTTGCGCTCAAAAATATGGAAAACAGTAGCAAATGTACACTCACTAAAACGTAGCCGTTTGTTGGTCAAAAAAAAAGCAAAGTGAAACAATATTTATGAAATGTCATCAGTCAACCACCACATATCCAAAAAACATAGATGATAAGCAACAAATCCGGTTACAAACAGTGCCACTTAAATGTTTATAGCAACTGTGACTGTTTTGTAACCGTCACAGAAACGTTAATTAATTTTTTATTTTTTTCGGAAGTCAATTAGTGACGACATTTGTCATTTTACGTCACTAAATGCAAACAAAAATTCAAAATTTTTTTCCCGCGCATCTGAATGTGTGACGGCCACATATTTGTCACAATTAATGGAAAATGAATCTACAATTGTGACAGAAGTTGAAATTTCCGACACAGAAAACAGTGTTTTGTGACGGGTACATTTCCGCCACAAAGATTTCCGTCACAAGACATCGATTTTTTTTGTAGTGCCCCCCCTTCTTACTGAGTACACAATACGGGTGTTTGGGTTTTTTTGTTGACATGTTCTTTTAACTATGGTCCCAACTTAGGCAACAAGGACAAACGACTAAGGGTGTACTTTGGGTTGTACCTGTCAGGTTTGGGACCAAACCAACGCAACCCAACAATGTCGAGTTAATTGGGTTATGACCCAATGCCACCCAACCAGGGAAACAAATCTAATCCACCCTAACCCATCATCTGCAAGTTGGGTTGGTCAAGTTCATAGGGTTACATAGTTTTTTTTTTCCTTTTTTTTTATACAATTTTATTGGTAAATATCTAAGAAAAATAAATATCTAAAAAAAGATGCCAGATAATTAGATATCTAAATAAAATAAATTTTTGAATTCTTAATTTCCTAAGTTCTCAGATAAAAATTTGAACATAAAAAAACAAAACAAAAAATAAATTGATGTTTAGATTGTTTAGAATCACCTCAATCCATTAAAAAAATAAAATAAAATTATCGAGAAGCAAATCCATACAATAGAATTATAAAACAACGAAAAAGAAATTGGTGAAGGAGAACCCAGATTGGAAGAAAAGCTTGTCCTTAGACAGTAAATCATGATTATCCCATGGTCAAAATCTTTTCAGAAAATATTCAATGACCCAAAAGAACAGGTGACACAGAAGCACATACATATACTCTTAGACATAGAAACACCACAAAACACATTGAAATGGAAAACAACAGGTGAGTATCTTGGAGAATACTGAAGAAAAGAAGACATGATTATGCAGTAATCACATGGTGTCTGCCTCTTTGGTTTTGGTGATATGCGAGTGAAAAGTGATATGATTATCTTAGTGATGGTCTCTGGTAGCATAAAAAGTGAAGATAGAAACTTAGGAAAGGCAATGATTGAGGTGAAAGTGAAACTAGGGCAAGCAAAAAAAAAAATTTGTTAAAAAAAAAAAATATTTGGGTCGAGTTAGGTTTCATTGGGTTTTTATATGCAAATTGAAAACCCAACTCGATGGTTTTAGGTTGACAAAACTGTGACCCGCACTGAATCGAATATATGGATTTTTTAGTAAATTGGGCTAGATTGTGTTGGTTCGGCCAAGTTGGGTTGGGTATATGTGTTTTTGTACATCCCTAGAAAAATCTATCTCTCTAAGAGAAAATTACAATAAATAGAAAAAAAAACATTATTAGTATCAGAAAATGATTTTTTTTTTATGAAAATTTACTTTTCCCAAATAATGATTAAGGTTAATTTCAACTGCAGCTCTTGATGTTTGGCCAAAATCAAATTTAGTTTTTTGAATTTCTGACGATACATCTACATCCAATGCTGGCATAAGTAACTACTATTATATTGTTGTTCAACTGTTATTGGAAAAAATTGTACTTCAAGTCAAAAGTATAATGGTAATTGCATATGCTAACAAGGATTGCAGATGTATTGTCAAAAACCTGAAATACTAAATTATATTTTAGGCCAAACTTCAAGGGCTGCAGTTGAACTTAACCCAATACATCCTTTTTGTCAAAGAAAAGAGAAAAGAAAAATCAATTCCTTTGAGGTAAGAAGAAAAAAAAAATCTAAAACCATTAAAAAGAGAATGTTTATATTTGATCCACAATCAACTAACCAAGAGAATTACTATCTATTTGACACTAATATTGTTGCCTTATGATGAATTTTCACTTATCCTAAAAGTTTAAATTATGAGGTGGATCATTATATATTTGTATCTAAAAGTTTAAGTAATTAGGTGGATAATCATTATACATTTTATATTATACTAAACCTCCTCCTCATATATAGGTCATATCTCTTTTTGAACTATTTGGGTCTTTATATATGTTTATTTATTACTATTTTTTTGGGTAGACTTGCCAATGTATGAAACTAAAACCCAAAAACATAGTTTTGATACCATATAGAATTACAATTTTTGTCAAAAGCTTAAAACAACATGTGAGAAGAAATGTTAAAGAAATATCCTTAAGGTAATTCTTTCAATGGCTTAAGTTTTGGGGAAAGTTGGTAATTCTAAATGGTAAAGCCAAAAGATCCTTGAGGTCCTAAGTTCAAAACTTTACAACTTTATCCTAAAACAAAAACCCATGTTGATGTAGAACCCCAAGCTTAAAGAAACTGTAATCCCAACACACAAGATGATATGGAACAAACCCTAGGTAAAAACTTGCTCTATAGCACCTCTAGATAACCAGTGTATCTAGCAACACTAATTAGAAGGCAATAATGAAATTGAAATTCGCCACAAAGTAAAATACCTTTGATAAGAATATCAATTCCTAATGCAACAAGTAAAAGAAGAACTATCCTCACTTGGAACACACAAGTCTTGTTGAAAACAAGAATAGATTCTATTTAATCAATAATCAAAGTTTTTTTCTTACAAGCTAGTAACCTCCCCTTTATATAGAGATTAGGGTTAGGTTAAGAATCAATCTAGACCATAAAATAATTAAGAAAGTAATCCTAAGGCTTAAAACTAACCCTAAATAAATATAATCCGAAAATAGCAATAATTACAAAACTGCCATTATAATCCGGAAATAGCAATAATTACGAAACTGCCATTATAAGATGCTAATTTTTAAAACTACGTCGTTTCGTCTCCGCAACTCCTGAGCATCAATACCACCTTCATCCCTTACTTGGGCATCATGTTTAAATCATCATCTTTTGCTCCAATGGTAGAATATTGCTCTATGATGCCCGCATCATTCCCTTTCTCTTCAAAAAAATTCGTCCTCGAATCTGTATCCATATTGAAAGGAAAAATATCAGAATCATTGAAAGTAGCGGACTCATTGTACTCACCCTGAAGGAATATTTTGTATTCGTTGTCATTGACTGTTTCAAGCACTTGAAACGGTCAATTGCCTATAGCATTTAACTTAGAATTCCTTTTATTAGGAAACATTTCTTTCCTCAGGTGTACCCAAACCCAATCTCCTGGTTTGAATATCCTCCACGTGTCATCCCAAAAATCTTTCCAACTGGGACTCAAAAATTCCACATCCCTATCATACTTAATAGTTTTAGGCATTCCACGCAATTTTGATTTCTCATCAAAGTCCTGCAATAAAAAGACATAAACACTAGGCAAATTGGGGTTAAGTTTAGTTTCACAAAGCAAAACCTCTCGAAACCTCTCTAACAATATTGCTTTCTTGCCTAAAAATGCACTATTGACTTCTCTCTCTTTTGCATTAAAACTATTTTTCTTTTCACTCTTCTCACTTTTCTCTATTACACTTTCCTCTTTATTTTTCTTACAAATGCAATCACTCACCATTGGGCCTTTATTTATATTATTTTCACTATTGGCCTCTTTACACTCAATTTTTTATTTGCCTCACTTCCCAAATCCCCATGTGATAATTTCATTTGTTCAAAATACACCTCCGTTGGAGATAAAGGTGCAAGTGTGACTTTCTTTTCAATATGGTCATGTCTCCTAGCCCTTGGTTCCTCCCTCCTTGTGCATCTTCTAATGGCATGATTTGAGACTTCATCATTTTCGAAACCCGATGGCTCTATCTCTAGTTCTCAAATCATCTCTCCTTGGGTTATTTGTGGTGGTCATAAAGATTTCACTTACCTTATCATTTAGTTCATCCATCTTCATCTCTTTGTAATACTGCTCTACGGACCTAGACCCTTGTGTGAGTCTATGCAACTTTTGATGAAGCTATCAATAGAAATATGATGGTACAAACCTGTTCCTCATAATTCTCTTCATCTCATCCCAAGTTGAGACCGGATCTTTTCTATGCCTTCTCCTTGACTGTATAAGTTGCTCCCACCAAACTAGAGTATAGTCGGTGAACTCCACTGCGGCTAGTTTAACCTTCTTCTCCTCAGAGTAATTGTGACAATCAAATATTAACTCTACCTTCTTTTCCCATTCCAAGTATGCCTCGGCATCACTTATTCCCATGAATGGTGGAATGTGCATCTTAATCGAACTTATGTTGTCATCCCTTCCTCCTCTTGGCTCCTCTCTCCTAGGTCTTCTCCTTACAGTTTGGACTTCATACTATTTTTCATCGAAAACAATTACATTTTGTCTCCTGGATTGTGTTCCTTCCCTTCTAGTAATATTGGACATGGTCATGGTCATCTCCCTCATTTGCTCTATCATCTCATCCATCCTAGATTTCAATGTTTCTTCCATCCTAGAAGTCAATCTCTCTTCCATCCTTCTATACTCACCCTCCAAAGATTGTCGTAAAAACTTTGGATCCGGTGTTGCCACTTGCTCTTCTTTCGAAGTAGAAACTCCATTTCCGTCTCTTTTAGACATTCTTACACACTCCCTTACGTGTTTAACTCAAAAATGGTAAACCCTCGTGTTTCACTCAAATTTGGCTTTTACCCTCTATATGCTCACCACTTAAGCCTTTTACCACTCAAGTCTTGTTCACCAAGTTGCACTTCATAACCAATTGTCTTAAACAAAAATATAAAACTAAAATAGCAAATTTCAAAATTAAAACCTAACAATAAAAGCAAGTTCAATTCTAGAGCAAAATTGGCACAAAAGAAAAGGGCAAAAAAGTAATGAAACAAATAATAATTACTCTATAAAATCAACACAATGAGAATAGGAAACTAAATAAATTTAGAATAAGAAAGTATGAGAATAAGAAACTATAAGAATTGGAAACAAAAAAGTTTAGAATAGGAAAGTAAGAAAATAAGAAACTATGAGAATAAGAAACAAATAAATTAAGAAAGTAGGAAATATGAAATAATAAAAAAACAAATCAGAAATCAATTAGGAATAAGTAACTTTCCTAATATTCAAGCAACCAATCTCAATATTCCAACTTTCAAATTTTTTTTTTTGCTACGATTTTTTCCTTTTTTTTGTTAATATATAACCATATTCTTCTTTTCTGCTTCTTTTTTTTTTGGTACATTTTTTTTTACGATTTTTTTTGGTACTAAAACACCAAGAACAATGAAGAACACGAAGAACTCAAGAACAAAAGAAAAAAAAGGCAGAAAATAAAAAGCTAATCAAAGATTCTAAAAAGAAAAACAAAGAACAAGATAAATAGGAATTTATCTTGGCCTTGCTCTGATACCAAATGATGCGGAACCCCAAGCTTAAAGAAACTGTAATCCCAACACACAAGATGATATGGAACAAACCCTAGGTAAAAATCCGCTCTATATCATCTCTAGATATCAAGTGTATCTAGCAACACTAATTAGAAAAAAAAGAATGAAATTGAAATTCGCCACAATGTAAAATACCTTTGATAAGAAGATGAATTCCTAATGCAACAAGTAAAAGAAGAACTATCCTCACTTGGAACACACAAGTCTTGTTGAAAACAAGAATATATTCTATTTAATCAATAATCAAAGTTTTTTTCTTACAAGCTAGTAACCTCCCCTTTATATAGAGATTAGGGTTAGGTTAAGAATCAATCTAGACCATAAAATAATTAAGAAAGTAATCCTAAGGCTTAAAACTAACCCTAAATAAATATAATATGAAAATAGCAATAATTACAAAACTGCCATTATAATCCGGAAATAGCAATAATTACAAAACTGCCATTATAAGATGCTAATTTTTAAAACTACGTCGTTTCGTCTGCGCAACTCCTGAGCATCAATACCACCTTCATCCCTTACTTGGACATCATGTTTAAATCATCATCTTTTGTTCCAATAGTAGAATATTGCTCTATGATGCCCGCATCACATGTAAAACTTAAAGATTAAGCACAAAAAAGGCTAAATGTGAAAGGAGTGTTAGAAAAATAATATAAATGTGGTGATCCAATTCCTAATGACTTAAGCTTTTGTGATAATATCTAGAATGAATGGCAAACTGATAGGAAAAAACTTGCATACAATGGTGGTGTCATTATTTACCACTTCTATTCATAACATGCTATGTAAATTCAATCATCACGCTCAATGTTACGCAATGATAAAATAAAACACGTAGATTTTATAAAATCTTTATTGAATGTCCAATTATAAGCGGTCACATGTATAATGGTTGTATATAAGTCTTGACATTGTCAATTTTTAGAGGCTTGTCAGAAAATGTTTCCCATAACTCAATTTTTTTCTTAAAAAATTATTGTTTTCTAAAAAGAAAAAATAATAATAGAATATGTAATTAATTTTTGCATAGTATTATTGGAGAATAAAATTTTTAGTTGGTTGTATATTTATGCTATCTATATATTAACAGTGTTAATTTCTATGTCATATACAACCAATCCACATTCACTATTAAAGATACTCTTATAATTTCAACTTTCACCAAACAAAAAAATGGTCTAATTTTACACTCAAACTAAGAGTGTTCCTCGGTTCAAAACTGACCTATTTTGGAAATAATCAATCCAATTCAATTAGTAATCGGTTTTGATTTTTTCAATTCGATCCGATCTATACATCAAATCCAATCCAATCCAATGTAATTGGATTAAATCGATTTGGTTAATCGGTTTGGTTTGGGCTTTCATTAAATTTTTTTGGGCTTTTTGAAATTTAATTTAATTTATTTATTTATTTTAAATCTTTGACATTTGAACTATTTTTTGTGCCAAAAAATTGTGGAACTTGAGCTTTGTTTAAAAAAGTTATGTTTTTTTTTTTTTTCAAAATCTAACACATATATGATAAAAAAAAAGTGACACTTATAATCGAGTAAATGCCTAAATAGTATTATCCATCCAGTCATTCACCTCCAATTTTAAAGTAATAGGACAAATAAACATATTAAACTAAAACAAAATAAAACGAAATTACTACACTAATACAATAATCCAGTAATCCAACTCCAAATTTAAGCTAATACAACAAACCCTACATACCAGTAATATTAAACTAATACAACAAAAAAATATACTACACTAAAACAATAATCCACCATTTAATACGTTAAGATAATAACTCACCACAAAACAAATAATGAAAATTCTGGAAAAAAAAAATTAGAATGCCATGATATAAACTTGAGCAGTACACTTTGCTTTGCTTTTTGAATTCAATGAAAATCACTTTAACATCTTTTAAGATATCTACAACACAAACATAAAACAAGTTAACAAACATATTACTGTATCTAACAATTAAAACAATTCTCATTATGAACAAATATTACAATTACCTACAGCACATTCTTCAACTTGCTCTGAATCTTCATTGAGGTCAATAATTGGTGAGGATCGGATCTAATTTTGAGTGCAAATAAATGCTTGCACTGTCCTTGAAGATAATGAACTTCTAAATTGATCAATGATGCAACCTCCGGTTCTAAATGCAAATTCAGATGCCACAGTTGATACAAGTAGAGCTAAAACATCACGGACAATCTGAGATAAAACCATATATCTAGAGACATTCCTCTTCCACCAATCCAATATATCAAACTTAGGATCATCCACATCCTCGCATGCCTCCATCAAATACCTATCTACTTTTGTTTTGATATCCAAACTATCATTCTCCTTCAAAACCCTTTGGTATTGAGCACGGTAAAATTGGTAAGCATCAAATTTAGATATGTCAACTTCCATATTATTAGTTGGTTATGAACATTGAGCCCCACTTGAATGGCTAAAAGTATTATTGTATTCCTCATTCATGCAATTCAGAATATTCAAAAACCTATCAACCAACTGATTGGTCCTTATATTGTCACTACCACACAATATACTCACATAAAATTTAACATGCGTATCTTGCGTATTGGATCAAGCAAAACAACAATAAACAAGTAGGGATTCATTTTTTCTAATCCTCCCTAATATTTATCAAATTTCATTTTCATGTTAGTTACCATTTCTCTAAGAAGATGATTATCACTGTTGATCCAATGCTCCAACTAAGTATGAATGAAACAAATTTGATCTAAAAAATTGTTACAAGTAACATATAAAGATTCAGAAAACCTCAAGGTTGCACTTTGAAAATTTTTCAAAAACTTGATGAACACACGAGCATTAATCCAATCTTCCCTTTCAGGAGCACCTCTACTTTGACCACATAACTTATTAATATAACTAATATCCTCATCCTCTAAATGCTCAAATGCTTTTTCAAACTTTTCTGCAGCTTTCAGCATCAAATAAGTTGAGTTCCATCTAGTTGAAACATCAAGACACACAAGTTTTTGAGTGAAATTTTTTTCTTCTTCAGCACAAGCTTTAAATCTTTGGTTCCTAGATCTCATTGCATTTGGAATCCTATTGATAGATTTATGATAGCCTTTTAATCCATCTGAAACAATAAGATTCAAAATATGTGTTGAACATCTAAGATGCATGTAATCACCATTCAAGATAGCTCTGTCCCAATTTTTCATTTTTCTACTCACATATGCAACAACTCCATCATTAGAACTTGCATTATCAACTGTCAGGGTAATAACTCACTCAATACCCCAATCTAACAAACATTACTCAATAGCTTTACCAATTTTTTCACCTTTATGGTTTGGAATTTGGCAAAAGTTAAAAATTCTCATTTGCAAATTCCAATCACCATATATAAAATGGCTAGTAAGCACCATATAATACATGTTTTGTCCAGAAGTTATGTATCAGTGGTAAAACTAATTCTATACTTGTTCCTAGAAAAATTAGTTTTCAGCTTTTATTTTTCATCTAAAAAGAGTTGCATGCAATCCCTAGTGGATGTGGTTTAAGAGGGGACTACAAATCTAGGTTCCAATTTCATGCAAAATTCCCTAAACGCTTCACCCTCCACATGGATAAAGGGTAATTCATCTTTAATTAACATTCTTGCAAGTGCAAGCCTCATTCTTTCTAAACTAAAAGAATGGGCAGCAAGACAACCCCCTTCTAGGTTGGAAAGATAGTTTTGCTTCTTGTCTAACCCATTTGGATATTTCGAACATTGAACTGTTAAATGACTCAAAAGATTTGGGGTACCATTTTTTTAATACCACATGCATAATCCTTTTTAAAATAATTGTAAATAGCCCTTTCATTTTTATTAGCATCAAGAGTTTTAACAAAATGATCCCAAACCATCGAGGGAGGCCTTGTAGGTTTTTGGCGTTTACTTACAGATAAGCCTTGGGACTCTAAGGGATTATTGGTATTTTCAGCAGTAAAAGGAGTTGAGCTGCCAACTGCTTGTGCTTGGGGCTGTGGTGTATCATTTGGCTGTGAAGATGATGTAGTGCTCCTTTCATTAACACTCCTTGAATCCATGTGTAATAGAAAACATAAATAATTAGTAAATAAAAGTGTCAAGTACAGAAATAAACAGTTTTAGAAACACATTTAGAGAAAATTCCATCATCATTTTAGATGGAATAAAGCTGCCAGTCATGTGGGTTGTATGGTTTCTCACATCTATTGCTAATCCATACATGTACAATTGTAATGCATCGTGGTTTGTTCAAACAACCAAGCTGACTTCCTGTTAGTGTTTAGCTTACCTAGGTGAAGAATTTTATGATCAGAGTTAATTTGCGTTATTCAAAGAATACTATTCATACATTTAAATCTTCTAGGTACCTAGTTGATCATGCTAAAATGATATTGTTGGAATCTAGATTTTGTATAAACTAGATTGATGCGAGCATCATAGAGACATATCCTAGCATTGATGCAAAAGAGAATGACATCATCTTGCCAAGTGGACCAGTGATGCCCTCTCGAGCTAAGAAGATCAAAGTAAGAATGCTTGGACTTGTGAAGAGAATAATTGATGAAGATCGATTCAAGTATCCACATGATCCAAACACTTTTATGAGGCATAATGATGATTTAAGCATGATATCCAAGCAAAGAATGAAGGTGGTAATGCTGCTCGAGAGTTGCAGAGACGAAACGATGTCATTTTAAAAACAAGCATTTTATGATGGCAGTTTCGTAATTATTGCTATTTCCAGATTATAATGGCAGTTTTGTAATTATTATTATTTTCGGATTATATTTATTTAGGGTTAGTTTTAAGCTTTAGGATTACTTTCCTAATTATTTTATGGTCTAAATTGAATCTTAACCTAACCCTAATCTCTATATAAAGGGGGGTCACTAGCTTGTAAAAGACAACTTTGATTATTGATTATTTAGAATATACTCTTGTTTTCAACAAGGCTTGGGTGTTCCAAGTGAGGATAGTTTTTCTTCTACTTGTTGCATTGGGAATTGATCTTCTTATCAAAGGTATTTACTTTGTGGTGAATTTTAATTTCATTCTTTGCCTTCGAATTAGTGTTGCTAGATACACTTGGTATCTAAAGGTGCTATATGGTGGGTTTTTACCTAGGGTTTGTTCCATATCATTTTGTGTGTTGGGATTACAGTTTGTTTAAGCTTGGGGTTCCACATCATTTAGTATCAGAGCAAGGCCAAGATAAATTACTATTTATCTTGTTCTTTGTTTTTTTTATTTTAGAGTCTTTGATTAGCTTGTTGTTTCTATGTTTTGTTCTTTTGTTCTTGAGTTCTTCGTGTTCTTCATTATTCTTGGTGTTTTAGAGTACAAAAAAAAACGTATAAAAATCGTAAAAAAAAAAAAAAGAAAAAAAATATTGAAAGTTGGAATATTGAGATTGTTTGCTTGAATATTAGGAAAGTTACTTATTCTTAATTGATTTTTGATTTTTTTTATTATTCCATATTTCCTACTTTTCTAATTTATTTGTTTTCTATTCTCATAGTTTCTTATTTTCTTACTTTCCTATTCTAATTTTTTTTTCCAATTCTCATAGTTTCTTATTTTCATACTTTCCTATTCTAAATTTGTTTAGTTTTCTATTCTCATTGTGTTGATTTTATAGAGTAATTATTATTTGTTTCATTACTCTTTTGTCCTTTTCTTTTGTGCCAATTTTGCTCTAGAATTGAACTTGCTTTTATTGTTAGGTTTTAATTTTGAAATTTGCTATTTTAGTTTTATATTTTTGTTTAAGATAATTGGTTCTGAAGTGCAACTTGGTGAACAAGACTTGAGTGGTAAAAGGCTTAAGTGGTGAGCATAAAGAGGGTAAAAGCCAAATTTGTGTGAAACACGTAAGGGAGTGTGTAAGAATGTCTAAAAGAGACGGAAAGGGATTTTCTACTTCGGAAGAAGAGCAAGTGGCAACACCGGATCCAAAGCTCTTACGATAATCCTTGGAGGGTGAGTATAGAAGGATGGAAGAGAGATTGACTTCTAGTATGAAAGAAGCATTGAAATCTAGGATGGATGAGATGATGGAGCAAATGAGAGAGATGACCATGGCCATGTCCAATAATATTAGAATTGAAGGAACACGACCTAGGAGACAAGAAGTAAACGTTTCCAATGAAGAAGAGTATGAAGTCCAAACCGTAAGGAGAAGACCTAGGAGAGAGGAGCCAAGAGGAGGAAGGGATGACAACCTAAGTTCCATTAAGATGCACATTCCGCCATTCAAGGGAAGAAGTGATGCCGAGGCATACTTGGAATGGAAAAAAAAGGTATAGTTAATATTTGATTGTCACAATTTCTTTGAGGAGAAAAATGTTAAACTAGCTGCAGTGGAGTTCATCGACTATGCTCTAGTTTGGTGGGAGCAACTTATACAATCAAGAAGAAGGTATAAAGAAGATCTGGTCTCAACTTGGGATGAGATGAAGAGAATTATGAGGAAGAGGTTTGTACCATCCTATTTCTATACAGAGCTTCATCAAAAGTTGCAGAGACTCACACAAGGGTCTAGGTCCGTAGATGAGTATTACAAAGAGATGGAGATGATTATGATAAGAGCCAACATTGACGAGGATAGAGAAGCTACAATGGCAACATTTCTAAGTGGGATGAACAAAGATATTGCCAAGGTAGTGGATCTACATCCATATGTAGAGATGGAAGAAATGGTGAACATGGCTATTAAAGTGGAAAAGCAATTGAGAAGTGAAGGGTCATCAAAAGGGTTTTCAAGCTCCAATTCAAAGTGGGGTTCCAACTGGAAGTGGAACAAGTATGACGACAAGAATAGAGAGAAGAAGTTGGAGACCAAAGAGAAAATTGGAGATGCATCCAAGTTCAAGGATAAGAGTGCCAACCCAACAGGAGGTACTTCTAATCCTAACACTTCTAGTACTTCTAGACATATGAAAATAAAATGTTTTAAATGTCAAAGGTTTGGGCATATTGATTCCAAATGTCCAAATAGGAAAACTATGTTGATAAGGAATAATGAAGTAATGTCGGAGTATGAGTCCGATGAGGAAAGGCCACCATTAAAGTATGATTCTAGTGAGGATGAGGATGTAAAGTATCCCGTAGTTGGAGAGTCCCTAGTAATTAGGAGGGTTTTAAATTTGAATGTGAAGGGAAAAAGACTAGAACAAAGGGAGAATATTTTTCATACTAGATGTTTTGTGGGTGGTAAAACATGTAGTTTAATCATTGATGGGGGTAGTTGTGATAATGTTGCTAGTACTACTTTGGTTGAGAAGTTGGGACTAGTATGTGAAAAACACCCTAACCCTTATAGGTTACAATGGTTGAATGATAGTGGGGAGATTAAGGTAAATAAGAGAGTGAAAGTTGCCTTTTCTATTGGAAAATATAATGATGAGATTTTGTGTGATGTAGTACCTATGCAAGCGGGGCATATTTTGTTGGGTAGACCATGACAATCCAATAAGAGGACTATCCATGAAGGTTTTAAGAATAGGTATTCTTTTGATCACAATGGAAAGAAAGTCACACTTGCACCCTTATCTCCAAAAGAGGTGTATCTTGAACAATTGAAACTATCCAAAGTTTCCCATGAGGATTTGGAAAGTGAGGCAAATAAAAAAATTGAGTGTAAAGAGGCCAAGAGTGAAAAGAATAAAAATAAAGGCCCAATGGTGAGTGATTGCACTAGTAATAAAGAGGAAAGTGCAAGAGAGAAAATTGAAAAAAGTGAAAAGAACAAATAGTTTTTACGTAAAAGAGAGAGATGTAAAAGGATCATGTTTATGCAAGAGAGCACTAGTTCTTGTGAGGTTTAGGGAATTTTATTTTTCTGAAGCTAACCTTAACCCAAATTTGCCTAGTGTTTTTGTTTATTTCTTAAAGGAATTCCCAGAGGAAATGTCCAAAGGATCACAACCAACAAAAGGCATCAAGCAAGTGATATTCGAACCAGGTGATTGAGTTTGGGTACATTGGAGGAAAGAAATGTTTCATAACAAAAAGAAGTTTAAGTTGGATGCTAGAGGCAATGGACATTTTCAAGTGCTCGAAAAGATCAATGACATTGCATACAAGATTGATCTTCCAGGTGAGAATAATGTGTCTATGTCATTTAATGTTTTTGATCTTTCTCCTTTTGATATAGATGCAGATTCGAGGAAGAATCTTTTTAAGGAATGAGGGAATGATGCGAGCATCATAGAGACATATCCTAGCATTGATGCAAAAGAGAATGACATCATCTTGCCAAGTGGACCAGTGACGCGCTCTTGAGCTAAGAAGATCAAAGCTGGAATGCTTGGACTTATGAAAAGAATAATTGATGAAGATCAATTCGAGTATCTACATGATCCAAACACTTTTATGAGGCATAATGATGATTTAAGCATGATATCCAAGCAAAGAATGAAGGTGGTAATGCTGCTCGAGAGTTGCAGGGACGAAACGACGTCATTTTAAAAACAAACATTTTGTAATGGCAGTTTCATAATTTTTACTATTTTCGGATTATAATGGCAATTTCATAATTATTGCTATTTCTGGATTATATTTATTTAGGGTTAGTTTTAAGCCTTAGGATTACTTTCCTAATTATTTTATGGTCTAAATTGATTCTTAACCTAACCATAATCTCTATATAAAGGGGAGTTACTAGCTTGTAAGAGACAACTTTGATTATTGATTATTTAGAATCTACTCTTGTTTTCAACAAGACTTGTGTGTTCCAAGTGAGGATAGTTCTTCTTCTACTTGTTGCATTGGGAATTGATCTTTTTATCAAAGGTATTTACTTTGTGGCGAATTTCAATTTCATTCTTTGCCTTCTAATTAGTGNAATGGCAGTTTCATAATTTTTACTATTTTCGGATTATAATGGCAGTTTCATAATTATTGTTATTTCTGGATTATATTTATTTAGGGTTAGTTTTAAGCCTTATGATTACTTTCCTAATTATTTTATGGTCTAAATTGATTCTTAACCTAACCATAATCTCTATATAAATGGGAGTTACTAGCTTGTAAGAGACAACTTTGATTATTGATTATTTAGAATCTACTCTTGTTTTCAACAAGACTTGTGTGTTCCAAGTGAGGATAGTTCTTCTTCTACTTGTTGCATTGGGAATTGATCTTTTTATCAAAGGTATTTACTTTGTGGCGAATTTCAATTTCATTCTTTGCTTTCTAATTAGTGTTCCTAGATACACTTGATATCTAGAGGTGCTATAGAGCGGATTTTTACCTAGGGTTTGTTCCATATCATCATGTGTGTTGAGATTACAGTTTTTTTAAGCTTGGAGTTCCGCATCATAGATATTGATCCATGAACGAAACTCAAAATTGATCATAAATTTTATTGTTAAAATTTCAATTCTACAATATATATATATAAACTCCAAGAAAGAAACTATAAAGCAATGATATTTTGCTTCATTTCATCTGTGAATAAAATTGACCCACTGGCATTTAAACAAAACTCAAATGACTCTATTTCTTTAGTTTCTGCTTGCTTCGTGTGTGTGTGTGCGTATATATATGCTTATACATAATATGGATGTGAATTTCCAAAACTCCTTATTTTCTTTGAGTGTTTAATGGTTCTAAATTTGGTAGTTTTAGACAAGAACTAGATGGCAAGATAATCGATCAACATTGCCCAATATTTGGAGTAAATCATGAGGTACCCAATCTTTAGAGATTAGAGTAAAATTGGAAAGCAAGTTTTCAGTTTTACACCTCTAATTACCCCCAGAGAGAGAGAGAGAGTTACCCGAAAAATACATAAAAAAAGATTAGAAAAAAATTGATACTGAAAAATAGAAAATAGAAATTGAAAAACGCTAGTAACCTTTGGTAAATCATTGGTATCCACTATCCACCAGCCACTCCTCCAAGAACGCCAGATCGGAGAAAAGCCATTCCTCCTACAAGAAGGCAAGAACCACCAAGAAGTTGAAGAAATTGAAGGTTGGCTTGGCTTGGCTTTTGAGTAAGTTGATTGGTTCGATTTGAAGGCCTCTGAAGTTGAAGAAAAATCGATCGAGTACTAACTGAGAAGTTGAAGAAAGGGCAAGCAATAGCAGTGCTACCGAGTGTTGACTGCTAACTCACAGTGTTTTCATTGGGCTTGAGAAAAGTCATAGATAGATAATGCCCTAACCTAACCCTTATATAAAAATGATTCAGTGTTGGTAGATTCACCGTAAAATGGTGAATCTACTAATAAAAATAAGCCATATAATAAAAAAAAAAAATTTTTTTTAAATGTAAAGGTAATCGGTTTAGTTTGGATCAGTTGTATCAGTGTTTTTGCACACTCCTAACTCAAACTCTAGAATTCTTGCTGCTAAATTATCATAATAAATTTATTAAGTTACCATAATAAATAAGGAAGATTACCAATTTCATTTCACTATAAGCCCATATATATTTATTATATTATGTTTGACCTATTAGAATCTAACCATTAAGATATAATACAGTTAAACTTTTATCATGTCAATATAATAATATTAAAAAAAAATCTCTTACCATAGTAGCTGGATTTTTTTTGGATTTGTTTAGTTGGACTAAGCTTATCTTTTAAAATTAAATTTAGGTCTTAGTGCACTTTAATATCTTTAAAATTAAATTTGTTCACATAAAAGTCTCTATAATTAATTTGTGCAATTGATATCCTATAATTTGAAAAAAAATTGCATATTTGTCCAATTTAATTAAAATTCATTGATTCTGTCAACTTAAAAGTTGCATGTGGCTCTCAAAAATAGTTTTTTTATTTTACCAAAAATTAAAAAACAGAAAATAAATTTGAAATTCATTTATGGCTTTTCTTTCATATTTTTTAATTGTTTTTAATTTTTGGTACAACTAAAAATAAAAAACATCAATTTTGAAGGCCACTTGCTATGCATATGACTTCTAAATTGATGGAATGTATCAATTTTAACTAAATATGACAAATGTGCAATTTTTTTTCAAATTACAGGACATCAATTGAACAAATTAGTTGTAAAGTGACAGGACCCGCCCCGGAAATTCCTCCAGAATAACCAGAGAGGCCCCGCCTGAGGAAGATTCCACCAGAACCCTTCGGGGCAGCCGACAGAATCCTCCTCCAAAAATGGGGTTTAATAAACAATAAAACCATAAGTAGGACTAAAAGATGATAAATTATGCATTGCAACAAATAAGTAGCTGTGCTGAAATAAATAACATAACAGTTTAGGGAGAAGGTAGGAATGATAGAATCATAAGTGAGATAAACAAAATATAAAAGATACAAATCCATCAATGAAACAGAATAAAGGAAACAGGATTTATACATAAGTAGAGGTAGTAGCGGAAGTCGAGTGCGAATGCGATAAACGGATGCGATGCCGATGGTAGCTCACGAGGACCTGCAGCTAGGACCTAGAGAACGAAGTAAAAAATACAAAACGTGACATATAAAATCTCAGTGAGTGCTCCTAGATAACTACAAAATATAAGTTCAACAGTTTAAATCCTTTACACTCAAACCTCACGTCACTCAGTTGAAAAGTTTTCCGTTTTAAAATCATTTCGCAAAACCCTTAGTTTAATCCCCAAAATCATTAAATCATTATAAACAGTTTGTGGGGCGAAAACGTAATTTAAAACGATCATTGAAAACACGAATCAATCACTAAAACCATAAGGCAAAATCCATGAATACAAAATCATAACTGCAACCGTAAATCGAAAATCATATAAATCCAAATCGTACAAATCAAATCCATATAAATCCAAATCGTATAAATCCAAATCATTTAAATCCAACACCGATCTAAAACCAAACACCATGGGCTCCAACCCACAACTCAAAACCATCAATTTAAAATCAGCAATCAACAATATAAAACCCAACCAGTACTACAACAGAGTACCGTGCCGTGTGACCCTCAGCGTCCTGATGGCGTCACAGGCGGGGGAAGGGGGTAAACTCATCACAACGAACCGGCGTCCCAAATCCATTATGGCAGGATCCTCATCATCTCTCTCCCGACACGTGTCCGCAGCAGAGGATGGCATAATACATATAGCGTGCATAATAATCCAATATCTCAATTAACATCTCGATACCGTGTGGTACTCCTCAAAACCAAATCCAAAATCCTCCATCATCGAACATCAACAATTTTTCAAATCCTTTTACTTTTAAACAATTTTCCAAAATCTTTTCTTTGAAAAATTTTACGAAAACAATCCAATATTTGCATATCAGAAAATTGCCCCAAAAATTCTTAAATTCCACAAAGCCATAATTTTTTTCTTTAAAATCACCAAATTTCCACAATATCGTAAAATATCCAAAACATTTCAAAATTTGCTAAACAACCAATTAAAACACAAATTTCATAAATATTCCAATAAATATGAAATCTATCAAATCATAAAATCAACTCATGCAAATATTTAAATCATCATAAAACATATTTAATAATCTTAATTTAAATGCACAAGAAAATTCAATCAAAACAAATTAATAGAAATGAAATCAAATATAGCATATATTCCCAAATGATTTATAAAATAAATGCACTCACTGGTCTGACGCGTGCTCCTGCTGGATTTCCGGTCCAGCCCTCGTACGTGCACGAACACCTAAAAATAATTTACCAAAAAATACTTTTAATTACCGAAAATCTAACCAAAGGCTCAGAGGAGTCCTCTAAGTATCCAAATACAAAATTAAAACACTAAATACCAAAATTGCCCTTCAATTTCAGTAATTACCAAAATGCCCTTAACGGCAAAATCCCCAAAATTTGAATTACTCCGTCTCAAGTCTGATTTCAACAAACTTTATACCGAAACGAAATTGAAGATGCAAGGAACGAGAATCTACCTTCAATTTCAAGATTCGTCCTCTCCAATGGTCGGAATTGATCCCAGAAGATCGAACCTCGGCCGGGATTGTGCGTTTTTGAATCCGACCGGAATTGGACCAAATCGAAGGTACAGCAAGCTTGCCCACGACCCCCGGAACGCGTTGGGACGGGAGGTGAGCACTCACTCGCCGGAAAAGGAGGAGATCGGCGGCGGCGAGTGGAGGAAGACGGCGGCGGCTGTTGGCGGCGCGTGCTGCGCGTGCGGCGGTCGTCGGAGCTCGGAAAACTGCAGATCTGGTCGCCGGCGTTGTCTGAAGCTCGTGATGGTGGCTGTGTCGTCCCACTCGCCGGCGATAGGAGTAGATCTAGGTGGAAAGGTGGCTGTCGAGGGTGGTTTTTCCGAAACTTCGCGGCCGTTTTTCGACGTGATACGGCAGTCTCCGGTGTCAATCTTGGTACCAAAATGTAGATCGTCGCACCAGCTTTCCAACGGTACCAAGCACGCTCCCTAACTCCACCGGAACAGGGAAATATGGCCGGCCAAAGGTGGTGTCGCAACAGTGCACGGTTGCACTGGTTGCACTGGTTGCACGAGCCCTCGGTCTCGCTGCAATTTCCGACTATCTGGGTCGTTTCACGGCGAACTACCGGTACGGAAAGGAAGAGGAGGTTTCCGGCTTCGAGTTTCATGTTGGAGCCGGTCCGATCAGGTGGCGGAAACAGCCGTTACCGGCGGAAGAAAAGAGGCACGGGTGAAGGTGGGAGGCGCGGGTGAGGTCTGGAAATTTCCAGACTTGGCCAAAATTTAAAGATGCAGACAGGGGCATTTTTGTCTTTTCTCACACTTAAATATCAGTTTTTGCCAAATTACCAAATTGCCCTTCACACTAAAATGACCATAACTTCTTGGTCTTAACTCCGAATCAAGCATACTACTAGTCTACGGACTCGTATCGATTAGCTCTACGCAACGGTACAAAAGTCAAAGCTAAAATATAACCACACAAAAAGTCAACTCCGAGTCCACTCAAAGTCAAACTGGTCAAACTTGAAAATTTTATTATTGTTCTCAAAACGGGATGTTACATAAAGACTCATATGTAAACAAATTCAATTTTATAAGATACTAAAGTGCATTTAGACATTAAATTTTAATGGATTTTTTATGTGGCAATTAAGTTTAATGGTTGATCTGATAAATTTTTGTTCATTTTTGTCATATTGATAATAAATATTATATATATATATACACTTATTTATAGTTATGGTCAGTTCTTAACATAAGATGAAAATATATTAATGCATCAAACCAATCTGTCATCTTAACTAATCATTTAAAACGAAATTCTACTGTAGATTCCCAACATAAAGTAACTATGTTTCCAATATTTTCACATCATTTATATACAACAAGGCTCCTATTAGGTCGAATTTTACTATTATGATTTTTTTTCAGCCTTAAATCACTCTAAGGACTGAGATTTAAATATTCATTTAAAGTTATTTGGATTTTTACAAAGTTCAGTTTGTTCAAATAAAATTTTAGTATGTCATTGAACTCTCAGATTGATCTAATGTTAAACCGACGTCTATGTATATCGACCTAATAGTTTTAGCATCATGTATTCATTTATTGACTATTGGATCGCATCAAAAGCAATGATTTAAAATTTAATTAGTGATTAAATAAAAATTTAGTTATATTTTAATATTACTATTTGGGCAAAGTAAACCCTATAAGGACTCAAATAACCATGAATATAATTTAAAGTTTAATTCTTGAAACATCCATGGGCTGAAAAAGAAAATCCTAATAGTAAAACTATTTGGTAGTTTTATTAGGAACCTGGTTGTATTTATGCATATAAAGGGGGATGTTGGATGTATTAAGATTTTTGACAAATATCATATTGTCTATTGAATGGATATATCTATAAGTGTCCAAATCATGACCATAAAAACTCATAACTTTGAATGCGTATCTAACCTTAGATGTACTCAATTAAAAGCCAAATTTGGCAAAAGACACAACAAAAAATTTGGCCTAGATAATTGTCAAATTTCTTATAAATTGAGTGTTCCCCATATAAATATATATATATATATATAAAGTTAGGAAATTCCACGAACAAATCTCTATTATTAATGTTCACATGAACTTCGGACACTAAGGCTGTTTTTGTTGAACACTAAATCAAATGTAAAACCAATTAAATTTCATAGAAGCAATCATGTTGGGCAGATATGTGCAATCATAAAATTAAAAAAATTATTCTTTAACAATGTTCTAGAACAATGATTTCAATCAACGAAAACTTAAAGTGATACTAATAATTACCAACTCGAATGAATGGTAATAGATGATTAGAACTCGCATAACGTAAAGAAAAAAAGGAAATTGAAATTGATAATCATCACTTATACTAACAAAACTAAAGTTAAAGAACATAATAATTGGGATCATTGAGGGGGACAAACTTTTTGTATCCATGATTGCTAAATTTGAAACTGTCCCTAGAAAATTAATATATGCAAAGGGGGGCCAAAATTGGAAGAGAGCTTTCAACATTGGATATTGTGTCAAAATATAAAATAAAATTAAATACATTTTAATACCTACTAATATCTAATTTATTCAT